>CM043018.1:131610226-131698065 GCA_023690525.1 Holotrichia oblita
GAGTACAGGGCATAAGAAAGCTAGAAGAATAGCTTGAAAGATGATTGTGAAACTTGCATCAACTGGAAAAAACATCATGACAAATAATATACAGGGTGACATAGAAAAAAGTGCATTGCATAGTGCCACACAATAGAGGACAATAAAATAAGAAAAAAAGTTCCTATGAACATGGGTCCGCAAGACCTACGGTTAAAAGATACGGGGTGTTGAATTTTTTTTTAATTTATTTGCAAAAACAATGATTAATTAAAACAAAAAATTAAGTTTTTAGAAGATGTTCAAATTGTTGCCCTTGTACTTCAATACATTTTTCCATTCTTCTTCTTAATGATTGACGGCATCTTTGAAATATTCCTGGGTTATTACGAAATCTATCTGCCGATTCCATAATTCTTATCCACAATTGTTCTTCATTATGTATTTCTACAGCATAAACTTCATTTTTCATAAATCCCCAAAATGAAAAATCGAGGGGATTAAGGTCGGGACTACGAGCTGGCCAGGGTACAGGCCCCCCTCGATCAATCCACATATTTCCAAATCTCCTGTCCAAATATTCCCTTGCCACTCGAGAAAAGTGAGCTGGCGCCCCATCATGCATGTAATACATTCTTCCAGTAATGGCCAATGGGACATCCTCTAATAATGTGTTTAAATCATTCTCCAAGAAATTTCGATACAGTGCACCTGTCAATCGATTGGGCAATCGAGATGGGCCAATTAAATAATTGTCAATTATTCCTGCCCACACATTAATTGAAAACCCATATTGGTGACTTCGAATTACAGTTTGATGAGGATTTTCATCACTCCAATGGTGCATGTTATGTAGGTTCAGTATACCATCACGACTAAAACCAGCTTCGTCAGTAAACAAAATTGATGAAATAATGTTTTGTCTTTGGTTTTGCAACCATTGGCAAAATTGTACACGAGGAACAAAGTCATGTTCCAATAGTGAATGAATTTTTTGGAAATGATATGGGCGAAGAAGTTGTTCTTTGAAAATTTGTCTAACTGATTCACGGTTAAGGTTTCCTACCGCTGAACTTGTTTTTCTGGTGCTTGTTCTTGGATTATTTTCTACCATTCGTAAAACAGTTTCTTCGTTTCGCACAGTGCGACGAGTTCTGGAAACCCCACTATTCAATTTTGGTTTTCTAAAACAGCCATCTTCTCTCAAACGCCTATGGACATCAATAAATGTTCGAACATTAGGAACTTGTCTTAAAGGATATCTTTCTCGATAAATACGTTGAGCTTCGTAAGAATTTGATCTAGCTTCGCCGTAACACATAATCATGTCCCTGTATTCTTCAAAAGTGTAGTGAACCATTTTTGAAAGCAAATTTGAATAATCAGTGAGAAAACCAATGAAAAACTTAATCACGAACACAAAATTCCTCAAACAACAATTACATCAGTTTGACAAGTGTCATTATGACACATTATTCAATTGTTATTTTTTGATTAATTAGCGTGCATTGTCGGCTTTCAGATGCATTTGTACTGGAACCATAGATATTCAAAAAAAAAACCAAAAAAAGAAGTAAAATTCAACACGAAGGTCTTGCGGACCCATGTTCATAGGATTTTTTTTTCTTATTTTAGTGTCCTTTATTGTGTGGCACTATGCAATGTACTTTTTTCTATGTCACCCCGTATAAGAGCTCGTGAAGAATATCAGTTAGATGCCCACAAATCAGAAAAAAAGAAGATTGTACCTAGTTCACTGCGGATTTACAAAATGTTAGTACAGCTTAAGTTTAGTTTTCTTTTATCCATTTCAATAACATCCATTTTTACGTAATTATGTCGAGAATTGATATGTTCAAAGAAGCGATTTTCTGTCAACGGCTTATAATATTTAATGAAAGTTTTGTACCCGTCAAAGGTGCTTATCAAAAGAATGGTACAACTGCTATACCGTGGCATGAAGCAACATCCGATAGATGTTAATCTTTCGTTTAAATAAATCAGTTTACTATCCTTCTTGTATGTTCTTCACGATGGTTGAATGATTGAATACAACCAATGCTTTAGATAAAAATGTCGTATCTATCAAAAGACCGTTTCCCCCGTCATCTCTAAAATTATAGATGGCAAAGAATTAAACTCAAAACCCTTCATATATCGAAACTTCTATTTTGTTGGATACGACACTTGGTTTTAACAGGGCAGAATTATGGAACCCTTATGGGCGAAATCATGTCTGTAGAAGAATTGGGGAACGATACAGCAGCTACAATCTTATAGAAACAGTTAGATTTGGAGGTGGTGGCGACCCTTCGAGGAGGTATAAGTTGGTGTGAATTCACCGAATTTGTAAATCATAAGCATAAATCTATCAAAAACATCCTCCAATATCATGTTTTCTCATATGTGGGCCACATTGTCTACCGGCAACTACTATCTTAAACACAATTTCAAGCTCTTTACAAGTTTACAATCATTAAGAGATTTCAAAGAAGAAAATATAAAGCTGTGTGTTAACGGCATAAATATGTGTGCAACATACCATTATATGATCAACAAACTTCAACTTGTATATAGTAAAAAGAAGCGGGTCTAATATTGAGCCCTGCGGTACACCCGTGTTGCTGTCTATTAGATAGACAACTTGGCATCAGTTGGCTTCCCGACTCCAACGTGAATAAAGCAAAAATTGACAAGGCAAATGCTTTAGAATAATCTAGCAATACCAAGGCAATGATTAGACCCCTATAAATGATCTCAATAACACCATCTATCAACATTTATATTATTATTATTTTAGAACAAAGTCTCATGATTATTTCTTGAAATACTGTTTAAACGCTTCTTTTTATATTAATTTCAAGCCAAATTGTTCAGCTGTCAAAGCATATAACCAACAGGTACTGCAACTATTAAATTTACAAAATCTACCATCACATCAGACATGCAACATTTAATAATACAAAAAGGGCGACGGCGACGGGAACACTCAACAAGTTTAGCACGCATAAGACCGGCGGTGGCCGCTTGTTCACCCGAAATTACCTCAAAAACCTTCTGATAGGTGTTCCCGTGCAATCGTGCTCACTTCTCTCGAACTTTCATGGAGGAAAGAAACTATTGGCGATATCAAACATTTCTGATGTATTGGATCCGCTATCGATTGCCAAAAGTCGTAAAGAGGAGATGTGTTCCCGTCCTCTGTATCCTATTTCGCATTACTTATATTGAAAGAAGGTCGTCGTAGCGAAGTACAATGTCGACGACGACGTAATAAAGAAAATCGAACTTTTCACATCGTTTCCCGTTGTTGGTGAATGGATATTGAAGAACGTATGCTGATGCGCGCATTCAATTAAGCTGTGGTAACTTGCGGAAGTTATTCAATCTAACAATATTCTAGAAAGATGTTTTATGAACTACGAATCAAAATAAGAACAATTAATAATAATGCTTACTATTAACACTGAACGTGGCACCTGTATCCTGAAATATTAAAAAATCATTAATAATTACATCTATCTGTTTAGAAACGCAAGAAGTGGCATTAAGGATTATATTTTTTACGCACAAGGAGTGCTGTAAATAACACAAAATATAATTACAGAAAGTTTTCTTGTAAACCTGTTGTATTTTATTAAAGCGATTCTTTCGAGTATTTTTATTTTATAATTTAATTTTGTGTGTTAGCAGACTTTGTTTGTCTTACAATTAGTATAATCTTAACATGGAAAAGAAAAACTTCTCGAGAATTCAGAGATTGGCATGTCTATGTATACCTGGGCCTATTAAGATCACCTCAACGGCTGCCATGGAGACCATGTTAAACCTACCTCCTCTCGATATTTTTATCATGGGATAAGGTAGAATTGGAGCATATAGACTGAGAAATACTAACAACGGGAGAATCTGTTTCGCCAACCGCGAGGAGAGACGATCCTCTCTGACAGTCAGTGCTTCAGCATCTTATTATATAGCCTCCAAACTAATATCGGAATGACTGTTTTGGCCACGCACAACAAGGTAATCTTAGTGTGGATAGCAAGACACAGGGGTATAGCTAGCAATATAGCGCAGCTTAGCTAGCAAGGGAGGATTTCCAAATGAAATCTAGCGGGCTGGTGCCAAGTATTACAAATAGTTCGCTACGTGAGTGGATTAATTAATGAGTGGATCATAAAACAACACCAACCATATAGCTGGACAAAGGCACAACAACTACTGACTTGGCAGTAGCATGTCTATTAACAGGGCATGGCTATTTAAGAGGTCAGCTGCACAAAATGGGGATCTATAAAGATGAAGCCCTATGCAGACTCTGTAATGAGGAGGAGGAAACATCATATCATCTTCGAATGGGAAGCACTAAGTCAACGTAGGGTTGCTGTGCAGAGCGCATTTGATCTACCATTGGAGAACGATTTACCAAATAGGCTCCTAAAACTGATCGAGGGAACTAATCTGCTTGAGTAAACCGAAATCAAGGCAGGAATAGCTCTTTAGGTCCACTGGGCCGCAGTGTTAGGGATAACCAACGACTACCCTGCTTTGATAAAAGCAGGGTAGTCTTTGGTTATCAATCAATCAATCAAATATTTGGAAGAAAAGTCTGCCATTTGGAAACGGCTTTGAATACTGCCCCACTTTCTTTATGGCAGCAAAATTAAGGAAGAATATTTGCAGCTTCTTCATTGCATTTTAGAGAAATATTTTCTTTGCAACTTAGATTATTTTTCAGTTGCTGAATTCTGCCACTTCTTGATTGTCCTGTCAACTTATTTTTGTTAATATAACTTGTTGAATTGTAGTTCTTTACAACCGTAATGGATTTACTACAGCATACACAGCATTGGTAAAGTATCGGATAAATTGAATAAACACTAATAGGAAAGTTTTTCAAAAAAATTCCCCCGAACCAATCGATTTTTAAGGCACAGTTCAGTTCCTTAAAGCAACCCACCCTGAGCAACCACTTATTATCCAAAGCATGCCAAGCTTCTTCTTCTAATGTTAATTTGTCACGATCTACTACAAAATATTCATTCACGAGATGTTGAAAGATGATTTTGTGAGGAAATACAACAATTATGTAATGATAGCAATAATTTCTTTGCCGCTATATGAACCTTGAAAGTTGTCATTATTGGGCAGCCAAAAATCCTCATTGGTTCACGAAATTTCATACACAAAATCTCCGAAAAGTGAACGTATGTTGCGGTATAATTGACGGAAGAGTTTTAGGTCCTTAGTTCTTTGAAAAGAGCGTCATTGATGCAACATATTTGTAATTTCTCCATAATAAATTCATCCCCACTCTAATAACTTCGTATCCAGATTTAGAAGAATCCGATTTGCACCAGCGTAGCCTCGTTTTCTTAACGAGATGCAGCACCACCACACTACGCTTGACCAATTATCACTTTATTTGGATGAAGTTTTTCCAAATCATTGGATAGGTAGGAGAGGGGTAATTGATTAGTCAGCCAGATTGCTAGATCTAGCTCCTTCCGATTATTCCATATGATCATATATTTCTACGCTCTAGAAGGCAATGGCATTTTTCTTTTTAACAAATAATTACATACAAACGTTTCAATTGAATAAATAAAAAGTTTAATAATAAAAACACCTACAATAAATGTTCAAAGTGAGCTCCTTCATTTCCTATACATAGCTCCACTCTTCGTCTCATATTATTGAAGGCATTCGTTAAATTCTGGGGTGTAATTTCCTCGCAGACATTTCGGATAGCATCAGTAACTTCTTCAATTGTATGTGGACGATTCGTAAATACTCTATTTTTTAGATGTGTATAAATGAAATAGTCCATAATTGTTAAATCTGGGATCGTGGGGAGAATTCTACTATTCGATTATCAACGAATTCATGTAAAAATTTCATCGTTTCTCTTGTCTTATGGGCTGTTGCACTATTACGATATCGTTCTGCATTTATCGTATTATTAAAGACTATTGGACCAATAATCCGTCCAGGGGAAACAAGAAACCAAACACCTATATTTTTTTGAATGCAAGGGTGTTTCAAGAATTTCATGTGGATTTTCACTAGACCAGATGCGAATTGTTTGTTTATTTATATCATCAGACCAGTAGGATTTGTCAAGAACGTCATCGCTATTAATCGTACCTAAGAACTACTAACAGTAATTAAATCTAGTTACGTGATCGATTGGTAAAAGCTCTTGCACGCAATGAAATTTATGTGGAAATTTTTGTAGGCCTTTTTTAAGGATTTTCTGGCAGGTCCCATATGACAGTTGTGTTTGTTGTGAAAGCTTACCAATCTGCTATATTTTCAACTGTCCATTTTAGCGGTCTGCCAGCACCCGGTTTTTGGGACACAGACCCTGTTTCACAGAATTTAACCACTGACTCTTGAATTAATAGCCGCAAATTGTCATATGTTGTTGGAAAATTTAGAAATTCTGCCCGAAATTTTTGTCATACAAGGCTGCAAGGAGTACGACCATTCTCCATTTTATAATTTTACACAATTTCTAACGTATAATTCGATCAGAAAAGCTTTATGATTTATTGTAAACGTTTTTAAGTGTCAATTAACAAATACATTAATGACAGATGAGTTTTATTTCTCAGAACATACCAACATAATATTTTGAAGAAATAATTCCATTGCTTGCTAGAGTGTAAATATAAATAATTTTATGGTATATTTCTTGTGGGGAAATTTAGATCTTGAAGCATAAATATGGCAAAAAATTAAAAACTTTACCGCAGAGGGGGCTCCGACAAGGAGGTAGTCTAACACCAATGCTGTTTATTGTCTACATGGACGACATCATTAAAAAATGTACGGAAAAGAGCAAGAAGGTCAGAGTTGGACATTTTAACCTGAAAGCAGTGGAAATATCGGAATGAGCATTTGCAGACGATGTAGTTATAATAGCCGGCAGCCAAGAAAACCTACAACATAACCTACTAACATGGAATGAGACTCTAAAGGAAAGTGGAATGACAATTAACAAAAAGAAAACTAAAGTTATGGTGGGGAGACGAAGAAGAAGACATGAAAATCAGAATAGAGGGAACCGAAATAGAACAGGTGGGAACTTTCCAATACCTAGGAGTAAAAATTGATGGGAAAGGAACACAGGAAGCAGAGATTAACCAGAGAATAGAAAAAGCAACAAAGCTGTACTACAGTATGAGAAATAAGTTTATTAATAGAAAATAAATATTCCGTGAAACAAAACTTAAAGTATACAAGGCAATATATCGACCGATCCTAACATATGGAAGTGAATCCTGGGTGCTAAATAGGGGACAGAAGAGTAAAATACAGGCAGCAGAAATGAGGTATCTAAGAAGAGTTAAAGGCATCATGAAGATGGATAGAATAAAAAACTTAGAAATAGAAATAAGTCTGAAAAAATATTGAAGAAAGACAGTTAGAATGGTGGGGACACTTACATAGAATGGAGAATACAAGACAAACAAGAAGAATATGGGAAGCAAGAATAATGAAAAATAAAAGAAGAGGAAGACCGAGAGCGACATGGGACAATGTTATCACTGAGTTATTGGAAAGGAAAGGCAAAACCAAGACGGAAGCGAAAAAACATGGCAAGAAATAGAAAAGAATGGAAGAAGTTTTTAAAAAGCTAAAAGAAGAGTAACGCCCTACACCATAATTATGGTAGAAGGGAACTTTGGATTATATATATATAAAGCAGATATAATCGATAATAGTTCAATATTTTTTTTTGATCGCCTTGGCTATTATGAGCTTCTTATAGTAATTTCATATCTGTTTCTAACATTCAAAACAATGAAAACTAGACTAATTAATAATAGGCTGACAACAACCACAACCACTTCGCGCTATATAGCTGATGGCGTAGATATCTCCAACATATCTGCAGCTAACATTCCTTATTGTCTATGTATCTTGCAAGATCTTATTATTATGAAACCAATTCTAGTCAATAATAGTACAGTTTCCTCATTATACTGCGATAAAGATGTACGTTTTGGTTTATTCTTTTAAATTAGACCAACCAACTCAATCGATCTAGAATACCAACACTACAAACGCTGTAGCAATTTTAGAACGTCTGATTGAGTCACACACACACACACACACACGTTTAATTATACTTCTACAATTTTGCTTCGCTATATATATGTTATATCAGTGCAACTACATATGTATATAACTCAAACTCTTCTATCTATGTATATATGTATGTATGTATATAGGATAGAAATATGTTTCACAATAGTTTTCGGTAGCAACTAGAATGCATCGACCTCATTATACAGAATACCTTCACTGTAGCAATTTAGAGCAAACTATCCAAATAAGCTACGAAATTCAGAAACAAATTGAATTATAATAAATCGCTCTCTCATGACCAACGGCGCACATATAAGCACAGAATCACGTACAACTGGACGTTCCCGTATAAATTTGCATTTACCGAAAATGTTTACAACAAAGCTGAAACGTCGAGGGTAACAGTAAACACACGGGCAATTCTCCACGAAATCCCCGCAATCCCTTTTCTCGCTGTGCATGCGTGAAAATCATTTGTTGTCTAGTAATGTTAACGTTAACGCCGTAGCCTACGCCGACCGGTTGACCGGCGGGTCCTACTACTATATCTGCATTACAGAAAAACGTTTAATTTCAAATTAAAAACGTTGAATGTTTTTAAAAGCATCGCCTCGCTCGCGGTGTACGATAATGTATATTGGCTGGATGTGCTGGCGGATAGGGAGGATTTAATTTCGTTAATGTGTTTGTGATGCGTCAGTTGACAATTATAAAATTAATTAATTAATTTTATAGGGACAACATACACTAAATGATGTAAATATTTGTCATAAATACCGAGTTTACCTTTTATATAAAATGGAGCCAGTTGACTTGAATAATCTCTGATAATGATGCAACGCACGCGAGCGACAAGAGGATGGGCACACCCGCTAGTCTATTTAAATTTAAAAAGTCGTTGTTTTCACTTTTCTTTTATATTGAGATGAAGAACATTCCGAAATTAAAGTCCAACAGTAGTCAGCAAGCACCTCGCTATTACACTTGCCCTGATACCGTTTTTCAATAGTAGAAATATCCTGATGAAATCTTTCCCCATGCTCGTCACTAATATCGCCAAGATTCGAGGGAAAGAAGTTCAGGTGCGAATGCAAGAAATGTATTTTAAGACTCATATTAAATTACAGCCTAATGCATGGTAACTTTTAAGAAGCTCACTAACGATTTCCTAGTATTCTTCAGATTTTTTATTTCCTAAGAAATTCTTTGTCACACTGTTAAACGCAACCCAAGCGGTCCGTTCTAAATCGGTCAAGAGTACGTCAAATTCTCGATCCTATTGTAACAGATTAATCTGGGGTTCTATAAAAATCCCCTCTTTAAGTTTTGCCTCAGATATATTAGGAAATTTTTATTTAAGGTATCGAAATCCTGGTCCCTCTTTGTCCAACGCTTTGACGAAATTCATCACACCTAGTTTTATGTGTAATGGCCGTAAAAGTATTTTATGAGGCTCCACCAACGAATTATGGACTACGTTCTCTTCTCCAGGGGTATATTGTATTCTGGTTGGCCATTGCTGTGAATCCAAGTTGTTGACCAAGTAGAATTGCAACTACTTTGAGATCAGCACTGACGTACGATTTATAGGTTTTGTAATTGATTTTCTCAAGGACACGTATCATATTATTATATATTTCCTTCATGTGCACGGCATGACCAACAGGAATGGGGGGCGACGGGAGGGGGGAGGGAGGTAGATATTTCTTATATGTAGAAGGACAACTCAATTTAGAAGCATCTATAAAAAGACGCCATTCTTCCAGTTGGTGTTTGTAACCTAACTCTCGCATTACACCGTCAATATTTTTGCAAAATGAAAGACTTTCTTCACTTCAAAAATACTGTGACGGTTCTTTCTGGCGATTTCGATATACAGAAATACGCGTACCCGGAGCTAACAACTTCCATCCTTGCAGTCTCGATCCTAATATTTCTGCCTGAGTTTTTGATAAATTGAGATCTCCAACTAGGTCATTTAATTGCAATAGATTTATTAAATCAGGCGTGTCCTCTTGAGATGGCAAATATTCTTCATCTGTGTCCGACAACTCTGAAATGTATTCTTCTATCGCGGTTTCAACATGTTCTTGATTCGAAACATCCATAGGACTTGGTACTGGCAAAGCTTCCGAATGAGGAACTGAACGATTGGCAGAAGGTAAATTAGGATAGATAATTTTATCCTTATTTTTACTGGAAAATCCGAAGGTCTTTGTACAGCAAAAGTAGCAGTATGTCTTTTGTTCTCTCCAAATCATAGGCCTGCCAAATGGCATAGCAATGCTCTTACCTTTTATCCAGCTCCTCAAAATAACAGCACATCGTGCACAGACATTGTTGTGTGTCCACAACTTGTCTTGATTTGTAATTTTTAATTTAAAATAAAGGCTACATATATTATTTTTTAGTTCATCGAGCAAGGTCAAAACAATATTTTCCAAGTTTTGATACTAAATTTGCAATGTTTTTTCCTCTGTGACTATTTAGCAACAAGTGCGAGTGGCAAAAGTGCAAGACCGTTTGTTAAACTTATGGCAGGAGTGTGAAGTCGACGAACCTTTTATTGACGAGGCAGATTCTGCTACAAAAGCACAAACTAACTGCTGTAGGGATGATTCGTAAGAATAAAGCAGCTATTCCTCCTGAATTTTTACAAACGCGCAATAAAGAACGATATTCGAGTATGTTTGGTTTTCAGAAAGACTTCACTCTTGTCTCCTATTTTCCAAAACCTGGAAAAGTTACATTACTACTGTCGTCCTTACATGATAATACGGTTTATTACACGGAAAAGAAGCTACCAGAAAGCAAGTAGCAAGTGTGGAGTTGATGTAGTTAACGAAATGTCTTCAAGCTACAATGTTGCTCGCAATAGTAGACGCTGGCCTCTAACCATCTTCTTTTCGTTACTCAATACCGCTCCTATCAATAGTCATATTATTTTTAGAGAAAACAATAATGGTAAGAACATTCCCAGAAGACTTTTATAAAAGAATTAGACATGCTGTTAGTAAAAGAACAACAAGTGCAAAGAATGGGAAACCGCACCAACATTCGTACAGTTTTAGACGAAACTTCTGACCCAAGGGCTCAAGACAGGAAAACAAAATATGTGTGTGAAGCCTGCAATACTTTTATATGTCTGCAACATGCATTCCTATAGTGCGAAGATTGTATAAAATCAAAAGACTTTAATCCTCCATAAATTTTTCTGTTTACCACCTAGTTTAATGATTTTTTTTGTTTTTTGATTAGGGTTACTGCTCTAAGTTGCTCGATACAATGAATTAGATACATATGCTTAATTTCTTGAACATATTTTTCCTGCATTTTTTATGTCGAATTAAACATGTATCTCCGAAAAAAATAAAAGATGTTTTTAACTTTTTGTGTTTAATTCCATAAAAGTGACTAAAAACTGACGTAAAATAAAGTAGTGTCCCCTTCAAATTAATATAAATTAGTGAAACCTATTTTTGAAATTAGGATTTCTCACACCCCACCTGTCGGTACATGTGAGAAAAATATGCCTGTCACATGTCGGGTTAAATTATACAAAAACAAAGCATCCTTCGAGTATTAAAATGCATAAATTTTTTTGAAATTATCGGCTAAAGCATCTATTCTTTCGAATTGAATTGTAATTTATGCAAGTGTATTGCTCGTTTTTATTCAATAAAAGCTAATATGGTCTAATCCATTAGCTCTAGCAAATATACAATTTCAACAAATCGATGAACCTCTCTTTAAAAATCATACTTCCTTCTTTACAAACAGAATCTGATAAAATAACAATCCTTTCGGAACTTCTTGATTACACGCTGGAACTTATACAAAACGTACTTTTTAATTTACAGAAGTATAAGTGCAAGTAAGATTTCATTTGCCTGGGGAACAATTGAAAGGATCACTATCTGCGAGCAACGCCGCGTGATCCTAGAGAATCCACTTCAACGGATCCCGTGGCTAATTCGCAAAATCGATTTCATTCCACAACCAGATTAGTACATGGCAAAGCCGCACCGCACAGAACGCGGCATAAAGAAAATCTCAGTTCCAGTCATTTTTACGTTATCACAGCGTTAAATAGGGCTAATTTTACAGCGGATCGGGATTTCGAAAGAGTGAAGTTCCCAACTTTCGATGCTCCGGGCAACGTTAATGATTAAATTCGAAGAAGAAAAAAGCGGATCAGAGTTTAAATTAAGTTTTGTGATACCGAATTTGATGAATGCTGCGTAAGCGACGTTATGGAATCTAGGAATCTTCGGCTTAAGATAAATAAATCAATGTTATCCGAGAATATGATTAGTTTAATAAACTTATTTATTGGATGTAAATTTTCCTTTGATGTTAAAAGCAATAATAATGATTTAAGATCTGGAAAGAAACAAGCACTAAACAGTATCGAATTGTTACTAACACTTTAATAGTATAAACTAGTCTATAATAAGCCAGATTCTAGTACGTTTTACAACACTATCATCGTACTGAATGCTCTTCAAATCGCCTTTAATTAATTACGATGGGATACTGAAATAGAGGAGCAAAAACGAACCAAATCTCCTGAAATTATTCACAGATGGAAACAGAATATTATAGTTATCCTTGGCGCTGCTTTGATGTGAGGGATCTATACAATACGGCTTCGCCTCCAACATTTAATTATTTTCTCTTACTATAATATTTTTTCAAATACTTATTACATTACAAGAAACGTATTCAGTTCAGAAACGTCTTGGGTATCCAAGTTTCTGATTTTAGATGAGTATGGTGCCGAATGGCATAATTTATTGGACAATAAATGGAACTTGGGTCTACTACGAATCCCTACAGATTCGAAATTTAGCTTCCAAATAGCAGTTTCCTGATCAGCCACCATCAGAAGAAGAGCATGGCTACTGTCTACTGGAATAAAGATGGAATCGTAAATATTGATTATCTCAAATGGCGTAAATCTATCAACAAAACTTACTACATGAACCTTCTTGATGCGGTCAATGCCAAGATTCCGCCTAGGAAGCGTCGTAAAGTCAAAATTTCTACAAGACAGTTGTCAAGCCCGTAAAGCAAATGCTACACTCGATAAGATCACTTATCTGTGTCGGACGCTACTGAAACACCCACTCTCTAATTATTACTTGTTTCGAAATTTGAAAAATGGTATGTTAAAATGCAAATTTATAAACGCTAACGATCGATGTAGAAATACAAGTTGATGGCTATTTTGTCTCAAAAATTATTTATTTAACAGACAACAGAAACGGCATATAGGTAGTTGACATTTATTTTAAAAATAGCAAGAAACTTGGTCAACGAATTTATTCTGTCAGAGATGAATTTCAGGCTTTTGTACCATAATTTTCAAAAACTACTATACCATATTTGCCATTTTGTGCGATTATTCAAGAATCATAAAAAGGGCAGTGATAGGTCAACAGTTAGAAACGCACATTTTTGCGAAAACGCCAGATTATTGAACCTATATTTTTTAAAAGCAGATCGATTTGAAATACAAAAGTTTAGACAGTATATTAAATTATTAGTTAAAATACAAACACAATTTGGTCACCTTGTTCTCGTGATTTAACACTTGTGATTTCATGTTATGGGCGTACTTAAAAAAAAATTATTACTGCAACTCCTGTTTTTGATATGAACAACAAATACGATGGAACAAATTGATAATGCACTTATTAGTTAATCGAAGAAGTTTACGCCGTAGATGTGAAACTGCAGGACATATAAGACATTTTATTTAATAAATTTTACCATTCAATATATTGTGTTACTTTGTTCTTCTTTTGATTCATATATAAAACACCTGAAGTAATTTTCTACATCAATAAATGCATTTTAATATTCCTTAATTTTACCAGCTGTGTTGAACACTTTGAATTATCTCCTTTGATATTGATGTAAAGATTATGTTGGTTGCGTTGAAGAAGATGTACAATTTATTGAGTCAATCACATGTTTAATGCTTCTTTCTGTAACTTGTTAAATCAGTCCAAAACTATAAACACGTCGCCTAATTATTTATTTTATTTGACGATTCAAGTTTGAATTATCTCTGTAATAGTGCTGATATAATATTGTTCCAGTTTTAAAATGATTGAGCGAGTTTTATTCAATTTTGTAGTAACGACTCAATTTTGAGTTGTCTCATATATTGATTACAGTGCAGTTGTTAATGTAATCATGTAAATGTGACTTGCAATGACGACTTAAGTTTAAGTTGTCGAATTATTGCAATGTTGATTAGCTAATATTTTTTGTTTTGGGGGAAGTGAAGAGGGAGAGGGTGGAGTTTTCGGTGTTGTAATTAAATTTGTGGTCATTTTCTATTAAATGTTTCGCAAGAACGATGGCATTGTATGTAATTCCTTTTTGGTGACATATATATGTATGTATATATGTCGCAACTCTGGCAATCCAGCCCATAGATAGTGTGTGTTTTTTTTTACTTAATGAATGAGTTTTTAATTTTAGAATAACAATCCTGCATAATATTATTCAGTTTTTATGCTTTTCTGTACGTTTTCTGTTATTGTTTATATTCCAAGCTCAGTAGCATATGTTTTATTTTGTCTAAATTTTCAATTAATTTTGAGGATCCTGAGAATTTGTAACCGTGATCAACTAAACATGTTATAACACTAACTGGCCTTCATATACTAATTTGTAAACATGTTTTCTTTATCGTAGCATACAGAAATGTCTAAAAAGTTAAATGATTCATATATACAGATCAAACAGCCGCCCTATAGTCGGGGCATCGTATGTCGGAAGCATTCGGTAGTAGAGAAATAGGGATGCATTAGTAGGCTTAACTCGACAGCGCATAGTTGTATTATATTAGCGAGATAAAGTAATTCATGCTATCGTAAACATACGATTATTATTGTTACTATTACTGATGCTGATTGTTTTGTAATTCATTATGGACATTTTTGCCCTTCAACAAAAGAAATATGTTACAAAACAACATCATCGTGGTTACTCAATAAGATATATTGTACGCCTATTTAACGATGAGTTCCAACAAACTATTTGTTTTGAAACAGTTCGTCATATAATCAATAACTTTGAAATGTATGGCTGTTTAAATCCCTGTAAAACTTGTATTTACAGACGAATCTTCGTTCGCTTTACATGGTCGACACAACCCAAGTGTTCCAAGGTATTGGTTACAAGAAAAGAGACCTTGTACTTATGACGCTCGAACACAACACTCTGCAAAATTAAATGTTTGGGCTGGCCTATTACATAACAACATAATTTGGCCATTTAATTTATTTACTTATGAACAGAAATTATTGTATTCGTTACGTATGTAATTGCTTCTCCTATTTGTGACGAGTTCATCATCAATATTTTTACCACAAACTTCTGTTTAGTTTAGAAAGTTTAATGAAATTTTGAGAATAAGCAAACAATTATTGTATTGTGCATATGTATTGAACAGAATACAACCGTGCGGTGTCGAGTGAAGCGTGCATCTAAGTATCTACTAATAGATTCCTACTTCTCTATTCCCGAATAGTTCCGATATACGATGCCCCGACTATAGGACGGCTGTTTCATCTGTATGTAAGTATACCTAAGCTTTGTTTTGGTTCGGAATTCAGGATTAGCAACAGAACTGCGCAGAACGTAAGCGCACAACATAATAATTCCAGAATGGTTCCGAACTTTTAATAACCAAAACACATTTTAGGAGCCTGTTACTGCCATCTTTTAGATACAGACTAAAATACAAACCAACAAAATATCAATAGCGAATGTTCTGCGCTAAGTCTTTCAAATCCTGTCTCTGTCTTAGGTGTGGTCTTAGGATACCACTCACTTTCCATAAACTTTATTCCCAGGACAGTAATTAACAAAAAAAAATCAAATACAAACGGAAGAAAATCTCAAACTTTAAAAGACAACGTAAATACCAACGTCATTGATGACGAACATGTCGAAATAACTCGAATTTCTGAACACATGCACCGATGACGTAATTTCGAACTAATAATTCAGAATCGATACTCACAGAAGTGCAAGAACTGTTTGAACAGTTCCAGAATCATTCTGAATCGATTCTGTCAGTAACCAAAACATCGGATTAAAAATTCGGTTCGCATTCTTAATTAACCAAAACGCTAAACCGTAAATGCGCGTGCGCAACAACTCTAGAACCATTCTGAATTCTGAACCAAAACAAAGCTATATTATACATATATTCGTTTTCAATTGTTAGTTGTAATTTGTACTGGAATGCTTAAGATCCAAAAGGGGCAAAATAATGGGATGGCAGCCGTTGAAAATAAAACAATCCTTTTTACAATCTAGGCTTTCATAAATTTATTATTTACGACGTATACTTTTTCAAATACCCGTTACTGGAATGGATATTAGTGGTACGGAATCTGGTCACACAAACAATAGTAATGTCAATGACACTTTAATGACTCAAGTCGATTCTGTAACATTGTGTGATAGTGTTGGTCACAAAACTCATCATTTCTCTAGATTTCCATTTATTGATGGACTAACTCAAAAGATTTCCAAGGTTTCCTCGAAGATATGGATCACAATAGCGCCCTACAATATTAAGACCATCAATAATCTCTTCTGTAAAGGTAAAATGTACACTCCGACATTGTTGAGGTCAAATGTAGTATATCTCATCCTTTGCGGATTTTATGACAACGTTTACGTTGACCAAACTTCACAGTATCTGGCCAACAAAGTTAGATAACATTACACGATTTTACCTTCGATGAAATAAAGATTCTAGGTAGTGAACAACATTGGTGTAAAAGATTATTTCTAAAAATGTATTACATAAATAAAACAGACAACTGTGTCAATCTTAAGACTGACATTAACAACCTAAGTAGTGTTTATACCTGTTATTAGTATTATACTCAAATTTAAGGGATATTTTCCTCTTGTAGTTTTAGCGCTTAATCATGTCAAAAAATGTATCATAACTTTCAAGTTGGTTGAACATGATGATTGGGTTAATTAATTAATTATTTAATCGAGTTTGTAGCTCTATATTTGCTTACATCTATCCACATGTAAGTTGCTAGATTTTTAGATTTAATAGTTTGTCTCCTTGTTATCTTCTGTTCCATTCCACTATCTTTTCCCTTTTTGCCTCTTAACGTTGTATAGCCAGTACTTGTACTCAACCTGGAATATTTAATTTTATTTAAATAATAATGATATTTTGCAATTCGACAGGGGGAAAAGGAGGAAACTAACAAGTATGTCTAATAAGATTGTATTAGTTCATCAACTTTCCTTTTTAAAATGAATGTCAGAATAGAAGAAACCGGACAAGATGATATACATGTTATAACTAGAATTTTTTTATGGGTGGTGGGTGGTAGTTGCAGTGACTTCTTACGCTGTATTGCTTGTATGTCTAAGTCTCGCTGGGTATATTTGTGTGTGTATAATTGTGTTCAAATGCGCTTGTGACAGCATTATACCCCCTTTATAATGCCGCGCTCTTAATTACTTTGCTCCCAACAGCGAATGGTAGGTCGATCAGATCCCAATTCTCGGAGAAAAGTGTCACCCTCCTTTCTATCTTTCTGCTACAACAATAGGCGGCCACCTAAAGGTACGTTTTCCTCGATGCTACTACCACGATGATCGTGCAACGTCGAACGATAGTCATTAGTTACCATTTTGCACGGCGCGCCCTTTTTTGAAAAGAAAGAAGAAAGAAAACTAAAAAAAACATGATCTGTTTGATCTAAGATATGAAGAGGGACTGTATAAAAAATTGATCACTACCCATTTGCGTGAAGACAACAAAAAATTCTCCGAATTTTTCCGTTATTCTGGTGAACAGTTTGACTTCATACTAGAACTAATTAAAGCCGATATCTACAAAGAATCCTTCCCAAAACAACTAAACGTTAGCGACTGACGATTATATTCACCCATATCATGACCGACTATTCAAGACATACGATCGTCGTCAACGACTTTAGCGGCAGTCGTTCGAAACAAAACAGCTCCATAAAGATACAAAGAACAAGTGCTCAACGATTATCGTTCAACGAACATCGTGATAGTCGCATCGAGGAAAACATACCTTAACCACACTGTGTCTATTGACCCATTTAGAGCATTTTGAGAACGCAGGGGAAGAAAATTTTTGCCGGGAAATAACAATTTTGAAACCAAAACTAAAATTAGATAGGTATACCAGAAATAGTAGAACAAGCACTATTATATCCATTCCGGAAAAACCTTCCCTGAACATGATTGATTCAGATTCTATCACCGTTAAGTTTGTTTTGTTACAATTATTAAAAACAAAAGTATTTCCTCACTTTCTATTGGAACCTACTCCACTTAAATTTACAGTTAGTAGAATTACCATTATTTTAGTCTGCTTCCACAAAATAGAAATTAATTCTAGTCCAGCTTCTAGAGTTTATCTTTGTAGAACAGGAGACATATCTATATGTCTTAACTAAGCAAGCTAGAAAAACCCACCAGCACTTTAGTAATAGCCGAGATTATAAAATTTTAATCGCTCAATGTAAAAAAAAAACAATTACGAGTAATACAACTTTGAAAAGAAATAAATAATGAATTTAATATGAATGGTATATCTAATGAGACTCACTTCAATTGCCCACCGGATGTACTGAAACTGTGCCTGCGTCTGCGTAACATTCAACTCCAAGTCGAAATGCTTGCCTTCAAGAAAAATCTAACAATAACGATAAAAAACAGTATAATAAGGATTCTTTCTGTTTGACTCACTGACTTGTATATACAAAATACAGAACAGGTATTTTTAAAATCTTTCTCATGCATACAGTTTTACAGAATTATGTGTACGAGTTTCACCAAGCTCTACAACTAACTGGACCTCGTTAGGGTACATAATATTGACACACCTATATTTACGACAATATGTGTTTTTGGCTTATAATAATAATTTCTACAGCTACGCCGCATCCCCTCCCAGGCCACCCCTTCTTCACCCCCATATTATTATTAGTGAATTGACAAAACTATGGAAACATTTGTAAAAACGAATTAGAGTTTTCTATGTACTCTACATAGTTTAGAAATTACATCTAAATCCAGTGCTAACTAACCCTAACTACCTAACTATTCGTGAAATAACTGAGTCTCTAATACTGATTACAATATCTCAGTGATTTTTTAAATCAGTCACATACTTACAAATTATATGTTTAAACGCAGATTTATTGACAAATGACAGGGAAAATCTTTTAAAAGTTTAACAGGTTGCTGTTTTGCTAATTGCTAGACATGACATACAGTAAAACATCGGTATCGCCAACATCAAAACTTTTGATTGATGACTCGGAACACGTGTTTCGAGAACGGTTGATGATGAAAGCGTTGGCGATATCGATGTTTTATTTGTATATTACGAACCCACAGTCCTTGAAATCACACTGCTAGACATGACTTAAATTTACGGTAATAATATTGTTGTTCACACTTGTAAATACTACTTGTATATCATTGCGGCCAAATCAGTCATCATAACGGGTCGATACCCGCAGTGGTTGGGCGATTCACTATCGTTTGTGGTGGGTTTCAATTCTCTGGAGTGACATTTTTTCAGAGGGTTGAAATCCGGATCGACTTACCATTCGTTGTTGGAAGCAAAGTGATTAACGGCGCAGCATTATAAAAAGCGATATCATGCTGTCACAAAGCCATTTGAACACAATTTTCATAGCCAGGCAAGTAATACAGCTTACGGAGTTGGTGCAACTAAACACCCGCCACACATAAAAAAACGACATAATATTTTTTTATGTGTGGTGGATGCTTAGTTGCAATGACTTCTTAAACTGTATCACTTGTGTGACTATCATGCAACTCTCGCTGTGTAGTTTTTATGACAGAATTATGCAGCTGTTATAATACCCCCGCTGTTAATCACTTTGATCCTAACAACGACTGGTAAATCGATCGGAATCCAATTCTCTACTAATTAACTCATTTTATTCAGCTATATCTTAATTTGTCTATAAGAGCTTCTGAATTGAGACCATCACTTTTGAATTTATCTATCTGTACGCGAAAAAGTAATTCTTAGATTTGTTCTGAAGATACCACTTCGTACGCAGTTGTCCTTAATGGAAAGCGAAGAATAGTGAACAACGCTTGCTGCGGACGTAAATTGACAGGGCAGCGGAAAAATCACTCGAGAACGTCGTATCCGAACGGACAAATATTATCTTGCAGTTGCAAAAATTGAAGAACAGTCCCGGAAACAAATAGGACGCACCAAGCGAAAGATTCACATATTGGATTATCTTCTAGCAAGTTCTGGATTTGTTTTTGCTTCGTCGACGCTGCACCTTACAACATCTGTGTTTCTCTATATAAGAAATCCGAGATGGGATTTCAAATATTCTCGAGATGTCTTCCTCTTATTTTAGTTATTTTTACTTGAGTAAACTATTTTAATCTATCGAAGCGGGGAACGTAACAAAACCCGTACACTATTCGGTTTATTTATCCAGTAGTTTGTATCTATATTCTTTTGACGGAATATTAAAAATAAGCATCTTTATACAGTATAGTTTTTAAATTGGTAATTAAACTAATAAGGACATTGATACTATTACTCGTTCATTAATGATGCAATGCAAAACAAACACCTTAGCACCATCATCCTCAAGGAAACGGTGTATTTAGATTGGCTAGAATATAAAGTTAATTAACTCCGAGCTATCAGCCCTGCGCATCCACCAAAATTCCACTGACAATATTTAATTAGTATATTGCTAAATGATCCAATTTAATACCAAAAAAGAGCGCTAAGGGACCAATAAAGAAGATCTAATTCCTATTTAATTCAACAGCGTAGTATTAAATTTAACGGTTTACAAATAATTCCCGACCTAGTTTAATAATAGTTAATAGACAACATTTAATACTTAGGTTTAATGGTGACGGTTGACCTTTGGAGACAGGTGAGATCCCGGGAATAGGATGCGAGACGAAGACGGACGAAGCCCTCGAGGGCTTATAATACCGTAACCATTTCAGACGGCGGTGATTCAGATCGTAGAAACCAATAGCCGATAAAGTGTAGCATGCGGTATTATTGTCAGTTCGTGTCACGGCGAATTGAACTTTGATTAAGGCCTCGGGCTTGCTTTACTGCAGACAGCTTGAACCTTACTAGTCCCCTGATAGTAGCGTCAAATTGGGAAACTTTTCTTATATTTCAAATATTGTTTTAGGAGATACAACCTTTTGATATAAATCCGTTCGTTGGAAATTTCATTTCACGTATGGAGGTATTTGCAAACGACACATTATTGACGGCTGCGCTTCGATGTTAACCTCGATAAGTCGCTGCTGTGTATGTTGTGCGGCAGCTCCTGGCAATTGTTCGACATTATCATTACGTTTGCGTTCAAGTAATCCTATTCCAACTAATTTCATACACGGCAAGTTTTCACCTACATTCATGGCGCAAATGTCGATATATTCCGTCCATCATTCAGGTTCCTACAATTAGAATTGTTTTTCTAATAGCTTGGAAAACAATTTTGTTCTTGATAAAAGTATTTGCGTGATCTACAACATTAGGGTTAATCGTTTCTAATTTAATACAATCGCTTGATGGCAAGTAGATTCTTCTTCTGATTTATCAATAAAAAATGTACTTCAAGGATGTACATACATACATACATACAATGTGCTGGGTTTATGACCCTACAGAAGTATTTATTGATTATTATGTGCTGCACCATTAGATCATTGTTTGGTACTTAATTTCTATTAGAATAAATCCTTAATAGTAACAATAACCATAATGGAAGATGTATTTGTCCAACAAATTACAAATCCATACAAAGCACACAGGATTTGACAATTACCGGAAAGCTAAATGAGTTAATAGCTAGCCCCCACATAAACTAAATAGAATAGTATATAAGGTCCAATTTGCGTCATATCTACAGGGTACGGAAGGTAGATATTTCCTTAGCAATCTGGTGCGTCATTAACTTTTTTGAAAAGAGAAAAAAGCAAACGTTTTAATATATCACTGTACCTAATACATCTTTATTTAGAGAAATTGAAGATGGTGGCGAAGTTCTGAACGCTGACGTCATATAAAGTTCATGTGTCAAAAAATGGAGAATACAATCTCATTCATCGGCCTATAAATTGTTGAATGGTTTAAAAAAAAAGTGCTATCCTGCTATCCTGTATATAAATGTATAGTTCTTTCCACAATACAGCGATCCGACTAGATGATTAAAACTATCCATTAGTCCATGGGACAGGTTTCTGTTGATATGCCAGACTAAGATGGATACACCAATTCCTGACCCGGTTGTCGTATGACATCTCTCCGACACACCAAACATCTCCATGCTATCGTGGTCATGTCTCGCGATTGTGAGGTGTTAGGGAATCTTAACCACCCGGATGGAGAGAAAACAACTTCACCAAAAACCTAAATCTTAAGGCAAAGCTTTCCAGCTGAAGGGGTGGGTGACTAAATAAAAGATTAGTCTTCGAGGATGTCAACCCTGGAGTACCAGGGGGAATTGTATTTACCCCTTCATCCTACATGCGGGGCTTTGTAGAGATGGATTGTTATTTCCCTAGCTACTTGTGGGATACATCATGAGTAAAATTCAACAAAATAAAGAGCAGAGTGTTACCGCACAGAGTACAAGGACTGCTGATAGAGACAATCCTTCTACCAGTGCAACCGGAATCAAAGAAAAGAAGGACTAAAACCTGCCCCAGGGAAGGTCCTCAACGAATCAGGCGTGAAGTGATATCTGCGCTTCCTTAAACAGGACTTAAGAATTAAGGAAGTCAGAGTGCAGGTCGATCAACAAAGATAAGAAAGAGAAATGGCCTCAGCATCAGCAACGGCAGGAACAAGCCATGCCAAACAGAGCAGTCACCTCCGGTGCAGCAGGCATAGTTGAACAAGATATCAGCTATGTTTCTGGCTCAAAATAAAACGCTCTGCTGTTTCTGGTGGAGGCAATCATGGAGTGCACGGTTCAGGGTCTACAGTTCACCAATAGACATTTCTGTCAAGGAGTAGTGCTAGTGGATTGTGAGGCTGAAAAACCGGTTATCTGGAAATCCTGCTGATTAAAGACTGATCCATTAAACTTTACAATTTTCGACCACAAATTTATTCGCAATAATTCTTTCAAAGATGCTGCTTCCAATATTTACTAACGATGAAAAAATGTCTGCTAACATCTCTTCTATAAATGATTGCAAAAATGGGAGAAGTTTTAAGTTGGAGCTGTCTCAGTGGAACTTCCAAATTTTTAAACGTTTAAATTATGTTTTCCTGTTGTGTTTAATGCTTGAAGTTTATTCACTCCCTACATACAAAATTCTACTGCTACATATAATAATAAAAATAATAAAAGTATAATAAATCGTAGAAAGATCTATTGGGATTTGGAGAATGTATTCGAATATTAAACAGAAATGTTTATTATTTTTAAAACACAGCAGGTCGCAATAAAATTAATTTGCCAAGCTTCATTCCCTCAGGGGTTGCATTGCTGGAAAAATACATTTATAAAAACACCACATATTTTCACGTTATTTATGGTTTAAGTGTATCGAACTTTATACCTATTTTTTTTTTTATTACTGGCTATACATATTCAAATATGGATATTACCAGGAATGTTGTGAATGGAATATTGCCTTGCTGTCAATAACGCGCATATTTTTCGATGGAAACTGTTATTATTAGTCGAAAGTGTTATTTATATTTGTAATGTTTGGAATATATTGTGGTATAACAGCTTTTTCGGGTATTAAAATCCAAATCGTTCAGCTAACTATTGTGTTTGATATCGATAAAGTTTGTAGGGCAATCGTGGTAGAAACTTTAAAAGAAGATAATTTAATTTTACTGCAGTCGAACTTGTATATTACGAACACCCTTTTAGCGAATCTATTTAATATTATAAATATTTATTATCCTGAAGACGTTTTTAGCAAAGACGAAACTGAGCTGTTTTTCAAGTGCTTAACAGAGAAAACGTTGTCCTTCAAAGGTGACAAACCTAAACTAAAAAACATAAAACTGATATTTTTCCCGCCAAATATGACGAGATCAAACCCGCTACCTTAATTCAACAAGTTTGTTCTCTTTAGGATATGTTTGGGAAATTTCGCAAGCATAATGGTAAATCCGCCTTGCCTCTATAAAATGAATTTTTGAATGTAAGAAGCCACTATTGTAGCTGCACCTATAGTTTACCGTGTTAGAATCATCTAGGTAATTCACTAGTTCGAGAGAAACTAATTATAACGATATTAAAACAAAATTACCCAAACTGCGGAGTTAAACTCGAACGATAAATAATTGAATAACAACGTAAACGATTTAGCTGGAAGGAATTAACTTTTCGTAATTTACGAACTGCCAAAAAGCCGCAGAAAATCATTTGCACAGTCTAAAGTAGACTTTGCTCTATTTGCTTAGAAATTCCACCGCAGATCATGAAGCCGTTGTTATTTCAATTCGAGGAAGTAGTATCTTCCTATATTTAATCTGATTACTTCCGTGTTAGATATTTTATATTTTAGTACAGTGTTATTCTCATTTTCAACTTCCAGGTATACTGACTGTAAAAACTAATATCCAGAATGCGGAACCGTTCGTAACTAAAACATCCCCAGTTCACAACAATATGTTACCGTGCTATTTATCACTCAGGTCGTGCTAGTAAATTGTTGGCTTCAAGTTGTTTTTTTTAGTTCCGGTGAACTTTCCACCGTATATAAATAGAAGACTCGAGAAGGTAATATCTACTTCGAAATGAACAAAACATGAATACAAGCTATTAAAATGCAATATCAACGTGCAAGGAACAGTTGGATTTGGTATTTCACGTTGAAAGTAGAAGTTTGAAAGGAATTATACGTCATATGCTTGTTCGTTAAAATTAAGTGTCATCATTTGTTGTGGTCTATTTGCTTAATAATGTGTATTGATTTATTTGAGAGCTGTGCGTTCGTATAAAACAGAAAGAAATATTTGCTTTAATTTCTGACCTATGAGTGCTCTAATCAAGACCCCTCGCATCAAGACCAGTCCTTTTCTCTTTTTTGGATTTAGCCATCCGTTAAGGTTCCATCAAATAAACAAAAAATCTGATTGAATGAATAGAAGTAATGAAAGAATCTTCAAGTAGTATGCAATTTAGGCGTCATAACTTTGATCTTCTTTGGTGCTAGAATAACCTTCCCTAAATGCCGAAATCTTAGCCGGATAAGTGCTTCACAATTACAAAAAATTCCATCTCCTTCAAGTCTGTCTCCGCGGATGTGATTCAGGGTTCCCATTCTAGGTCCCACGCCTTTCTTGATTTTCTTGCACGACCTTCAAAAGCTTCAGGGCGTCCATTCCGCTATATACGCTGATGATACGGCAATTTTTACTTCCTCGAGAAGCGAGGCCCTCGTCTGCCGCCGGCTGCTGCGTAATCTTAATCATATTTTGCTCTGCACCAGCAGGTAGTGCTTGAGAATCAATGAAGCTAAGTGTGTGGCTATTCTGTTTATCAAACGACGAAGACCTCTCCACGACCATTTTTGGGTAGTGGCTCACCAGCTACTGTATAGTGACACTGTTGTGTACTTGGGAATGACGTTTAATCGGGACTAACATTGCGATAGCGTGTTGATAGATCTATAGCTAGCTTTGGGACTACCAAATCCTATAATGCTCCCCTCCTTTGTTCGAGAAGTCTTTCCTGCGTCCGATCTTGCCATAACACATCTCAAAAGAAGAAATTCAGCAAAATATTATCTTGAGGATCATCTCAGGCCCCTCTTGGTTTGTGAGCAACGCCGAATTCCGTCCGCTCAAGAGCACGCCTACCAGCTGGCCCAAAAGAACCTGAACAGGATTGGAAATTTGAACAATCCCATCGTCGCGGAGAGTACTAGTTTGGACCCGGTCAAGTCCCCACCGCGAATTGCTGTCAAACGAACCTAACTGGCGATCCAACAGTGAAATCGGATCTAACGCCCTCGACGCCATTTTGAAGGGTAGATTTCTTCGCTAATAGAACACCACATCACACACTGTATGGGCTGCATCTTAGAAGATAAAAGAGCTCAAGAGTTCCACTCAGCCCTAGAACGCGAACGGAAGGACCATACCATGACTTGTTTTGTCCATATTTTTGAAATGGTATCTCAGAGGACAATGACCATTTAGAAGACCCATAAGATCAAGTAGCTCTTTTTTAGTATTTGTCGAGAAGTTCATATTTTTTTTCCGCTTGAAAACTTGCTCATTATGACGACTTTTTTATTAACTTCAGAGGCTATAAAGTTGTTAACAATGTATTCAATCGTTATATAAATTAATGTGACACCAGTCAAATCCGTTCATACGTTTTCAAACGTCATCACAGCTTTGCGTCACTCTTAGAAGCAACTATACTAAGTCCTTCACATTTTTCAAATACCATAATAGTGACATCGCCAAGGCCACATTTTCACGATAAAACTTTCTTTCCTGCAATTCTCACTGTTCAATTACAAGTTAACCTAAAATGAACATCTAGAAAAATTGAAACCTAGCAAATCTAAAAATAAATTACAGTCGTCTCACATCTACAATTTAAGTAAATAAAACAAGTTTTGGCTATTTTCTTAAATTTTAAATTATTTTCAATGACAAGTAAACGGAAGCATTCAAGCTAAAACTAAATTTAGAATTGCTTTTCCCAGTCAGATAAGGAAAAGTTTTAAAAGTTTGTAACTTTAAATTACATTTATATACATCTATTTCATTTCATCCACCTTCCTATATAAATAAAACGATCCTTTTTATTTCCAATTTACGACCATCTTTTGTTAATTTCCGCCTTATGAAACTGCTTCAACGAAGATAACTTCATTAATAAAACGTAATAGGTTCGATACTAGAATATTTTACTTTCTCTGAAAGTCAGTTTAATATTATTATACTAGTTTCCTACTTTTCCGTCAGGTAATATATTACTGATGAAATTAGTACATTCAGTTGCTTTTATAACCATGACGATGAGACCCTTGTGTGTTATACACCGTGCAGAAGTTACTACACCAGGAAAGTTTCTTAAGTGTTCTTATAATGTTACCGACATACGTATATATCTCGAGAGTAATATATTGTTCCTAATAATGAAACGTCTTACTGGACTTTTTTAGAAATGTTATACATAGAGATTTATTTTAATATTTATCTCTTGAGTTGAAGGTTTAATTTCGATTAGTAGTAAATAGTGTACCTAAGGTATTAAGTTTACATTATACATAACAATACAAATTTAAATTAAAGAACTAGAATGAGGTCGCAATATTTTGCTCCAAAAAATCAAAACCTTGATTGGTGACTTTAACTTACCTGAATTTATGAATAATCAACCAAGCTGTTCCAGAACTCGCATCCTTCATAATTTCAGTAGCTTGCTAAATCTATGTCAATACAATACTATTAAAAATTGTGATGATCGCATTCTGAATTTGGTTTTTTCGAACATGAATTTACAAGATTAGAATAGTTGAACGTGAGCAACTTCCTTTTGTCCCAATTGATTCATATCATCCCGCACTGTCAATCTCTATTACATTTTTAACTGAGCCGAAACAAGTAAAATTTCCTTGTGCTTATAACCACGCTTACAATTTTCGAAAAGCAAATTTTCTCCAGCTCTATGATGACATTCTAACAACTGATTGGTCCTTTTTAAATCACTTTGATGATGTTAATCAAGCTCTTAACAGTTTCTATGATTGTTTGACTTTAAAAATGAAAGAATACTATAGAAAGCGCTGGAAGTCAACCAAGAGTCAATATTTTTATAATGAATTCGCGCGCTGCCGAACAATTTGCAAGCGTGACATCAATACAGCTTATGGTACTTATCTTAGAAATGTCGAATCTGCAATGAAAGTTAATTCACGAGAACTGTTCAAATTTATCCACATGAAGCAGCAGTCGACTAGGATACCTTGTGTTTTGACCAGTGGTGCTAGGATATTGGAGGATCCACAGGATATTGTGGACGGTTTTGCTGATCTGTTTTCTGCAACTCAAATTCATAGCTCATGCGCCTTTGACCTACTGTTGTCTTGCCGTTTACTACGGAGGATGAATTGATCAGGATTATGGCCAGGTTCCCGGATAAGAATACCGCTGGTGATGATGGGTTGCCTAGCTTTCTGGTTCGAGATGCGAGACATGTTTTTGCCAAACCATTTTCGATAATAATCAATTTATCCATTAAAACATCAGTTTTTCCTGAGAGATGAAAGCGTGCTAGGTTGGTTCCTGTGTATAAAAAGGATGATCCTTCATTGATGCAAAACTACAGACCTATAGCAATTCTATCAAACTTTGCGAAAGTGTATGAGCACGTGATATATAATGCTGTTTTTAATGGAGTTGCTCCATTTCTTTCCCCGCATCAGCATGGTTTCTTGGCAGGAAGATCAACCGTAACAAACTTAGTAACGATTACGCAATTCATAAGCGAACAACTTGATAAGAGCAAAAAAGTCGATGTTATCTATACCGACTTTTCTAATGCATTTGACACTATTGATCAGGGTTTACTACTAAATAAGTTAAACCACTTCGGAATCTCTCCATCATTTACTACTCTATTGTCAACTTATCTGCAGAACAGGAAGAGTTATGTCTTTTATAATGGTTTTGCATCGTCTGATTTTATATCGACAAGGATCTGGACCGTTACTTTTTATTATCTATATTGATGATTTGCTCACTTTTTTAAGTTGTTCGGCCCTTGCGTATGCTGATGATGTAAAGATTTTCTCTGTCGTTAATTCGGTGGACGACGTTCGTAGGATGCAGGGAGACTTGGACACATTGTGGGACTGGTGCCTGGTCAACAATCTTAGGCTGAATATTAGGAAATGTACCTCTGTTACATATTCACGGAAACTGAATAATATAGCGTCGTCGTATATAGCAGATGGTCAGATAATTCCTGTTACTAATACTACTAAAGATTTGGGTATTCTCTTTGACAACCACCTTAGTTTCACTCAACATATTGAAGCATTGTCACTTGCTGCGTCAAAGAAATAGGGCTTCATAATACGTGCATCAAGATATTTCAGTGATATTGCATTACTTAAGACCTTGTATTTTGCTTTTGTGTTGAGCAGTTTGGAATACGCATCTGTTGTATGGTGTCCTTACTACACCTCCAACCAGTTAATATTAGAACGCATACAAAGACGATTTTTGAAATATATTTCATTTAAATTTGTCGGCCAGTACCCACCTAGGGGTTTTATTATAAAGCATTACTTGAGCAGCAGGATTTTCAAACTTTAACAGCGCGCCGGGATCAGCACAGCATTCTTTTTTTGTGGAAATTGGTGAATGGCCTGATTGACAATTCCTCACTCCTTGGTTCCTTAAAATTCCATGTACCTCGCTTCTCATCTAGATACTGTCCTACTTTTGCATTAGCAACACCAAATACGAATTTACTCCGTAAAGCCCCGATATATCGAATGTGTAAACATTGCCACAATTGTGGCGAATGGGATATTTTCTTCGATGTTTTGCACTAATAATGGTACGTTAAATTATGTACTTCACTTTGTACTTCTAACTGCTACAAAATTATGTACTTTCTGTTGTGGTTTATATTCAATGCATACGTATGTTAACCTTTTTATATTTGCAATGTATTTATATTATTGTCCTGTAATTGGTTTCTGTTGGGCAATTAAACTATTATTATTATTATTACTATTATTATTATTATTATTATTATTATTATTATTATTATTATTATTAAAACCTATTTGTTATTCTTGCCGTAGATACCGCTTTGGCTTCAACACTATTCTAATTATACTGATTGCCTTCTACCATAAAGCTAAAGAATTTTCGATAGAGAACTGTAATAGATGTTCCTACACCAAACCAATCTTGCTTGCGATCTCTCAATGCTCGAGGCTCTCTACAATTATTAGCTCCACACGCAACTCAATTTTAGCAGTACTATGATCAATTGATCTGCACTTTTTATTCGAGAACTGCAGTAATTCTGTCGTTATGCCCTAATGGTGAGCTCTCCATAGAAATTAGAATAACTTAAGAAACATTTTTGGGGTCAACTTTAGCTTGGCTTTAACGCCAACACTCTTATGTGATCGAGTAGTGTCAAAACTGTACTACACTAAGCGAATGAAAATTCAACAAAACAAAATGATGCAATTCATAATAGCACCTAGTTTTATATGAAACCAATAACTGCATCAAAGACTTCCCGACATAGAATTAAGAATTTTTTTAATCAATTTTTATTAAAGGGGCTTATTGGTCGATGGGGTAAAATGATGCGCCTTCTGCTAACCTACCTTGTTCATCTTTTGAGTGCCTATAACACCACCAATTGACTGCCAAACACAACAAAATTGAAAAATAAAATGTTTTACACAAATATATTAATAAATATTATACAAAAAATGTCCTGAATAATATCCCATCCTATGTCTGACCTTAAAATTAAGGTGTGTGTATGTGTATGTATTATAAAATCCAAATTTTGTCTTTACTCCGCTTGAAAATTGTTTGTCGTTGGTAGTTTCCCTTTAGGTGTTTTTATTCTTTTTTGTTTTGTGCATGGACTCTGTCACCAACTTTATATTCAAATACGTAGTTTCTAAATCGTTTCTAAATCACTTTTATGTATTTTTTATTTGAATTGAAATTTTTGTTGACTGCTTTTGTTCTTGTTAAACTCAATTCTGTTTATATTCAACCTGTAGCACCTAGGGCTACCAAAAATCCACCGTGACGTCATCTCACACTAAATTTCTAATTTTGAAAGGAACCTTTGTATGATATGCTTATGATTTTGTAATTGATGCCTAAATCGAGTCGTATTGTGTTTTGTATGTGTATGTTTGCCCTAAAATAACTAGGTACTAGATTTCTGTCTTTCATTTTTCACCGTAAGCAGCACCGTTTGAACGTTAAACTAGGAAACAATATCGGTATATTCCCTCTTAAAGTATACGATAAAATAAATTAATGAAATTAATAGAATAAATGGAATATAATAAAATACATTTCTTTACCAAAACAATTAGCCCTTGCATCTTCTTATTTGTTATTCTTGACGTAGATACCGCTTTGGCTTCAACACTATTCTAATTATACTGATTGCCTTCTACCATAAAGCTAAAGAATTTTCGATAGGGAACTGTAATAGATGTTCCTACACCAAACCAATCTTGCTTGCGATCTCTCAATGCTCGAGGCTCTCTACAACTATTAGCTCCACACGCAACTCAATTTTAGCAGTACTATGATCAATTGATCTGCACTTTTAATTCGAGAACTGCAGTAATTCTGTCGTTATGCCCTAATAGTGAGCTCTCCATAGAAATTAGAATAACTTTGGAAACATTTCTGGGGTCACTTTTAGCTAATAACGTCAACACTCTTATGTGTTCGAGTAGTGTCAAAACTGTACTACACTAAGCGAATGAAAGCTCAACAAAACAAAATGATGCAATTCATAATAGCACCTAGTTTTATATGAAACCAATAACTGCATCAAAGACTTCCCGACATAGAATTAAGAATTTTTTTAATCAATTTTTATTAAAGGGGCTTATTGGTCGATGGGGTAAAATGATGCGCCTTCTGCTAACCTACCTTGTTCATCTTTTGAGTGCCTATAACACCACCAGTGGACAGAAAGTATATTGTACTGCCAAACACAACAAAATTGAAAAATAAAATATTTTACACAAATATATTAATAAATATTATACAAAAATTGTCCTGAATAATATCCCATCCTATGTCTGACCTTGAAATTAAGGTGTGTGTATGGGTATGTATTATAAAATCCAAATTTTGTCTTTCCTCCGCTTGAAAATTGTTTGTCGTTGGTAGTTTCCCCTTAGGTGTTTTTATGTTTTGTGCATGGACTCTGTCACCAACTTTATATTCAAATACGTAGTTTCTAAATCGTTTCTAAATCACTTTTATGTATTTTTTATTTGAATTGAAATTTTTGTTGACTGCTTTTGTTCTTGTTAAACGCAATTCTGTTTATATTCAACCTGTACCACCTAGGGCTACCAAAAATCCACCGTGACGTCATCTCACACTAAATTTCTAATTTTGAAAGGTTTTTGTATGATATGCTTATGATTTTGTAATTGATGCCTAAATCGAGTCGTATTGTGTTATGTATGTGTATGTTATAATAAATTTTGGCCTAAAATAAATAGGTACTAGATTTCTGTCTTTCATTTTTCACCGTAAGCAGCACCGTTTGAACGTTAAACTAGGAAACAATATCGGTATATTTCCTCTTAAAATATACGATAAAATAAATTAATGAAATTAATAGAATAAATGGAATATAATAAAATACATTTCTTTACCAAAACCATTAGCCCTTGCATCTTCTCTTAGATTATTAGTAAAGGGCATACTCGATGCACTGTAAACATAAGTACTGTTAGAACTGTATAAGGGCTTTGGATCAACAACTTAGTAAGGCATGGATGACCACTAGCCATACTGTATTCATACATCGCTTTTGATATTGTGATAATTGATAGGTAGTTGAGCGTTGGTTTTCACGACTGTCGTTTATTGCGTTGAATTCTTCCGGTTGTTATCGCGTAGGTAAGTTTACACTTGATGCTTCACTCATCATAGATCAATTGACAGGTAGACATAGCAAACTCTCGTTTGGTGTTATCCACACCAAGTTGTTTTGACCTAGAGTTTTAAATGTTACAATCTGGTAAATATGAAACATGTTTTAATTTCTGGTTAACTTGTTAATAAAATTGTTGTCTGAGTGGAGCTTTCTTGTTGAGTTTTAGGTGTTGTTTTACTCTGAGTAGGTTTTTGAGAACAGGTGTGTCTAACGTAGAGCTGGAATTCTTTCCATCTATTGCAAAAACTTTGAGTTCCTGCTTACCAGGACGTCTGATATGAGATTTGATATTGATATTGATGGCGCGTATTCATTTTTCTTGTACAGCCTTACTCACCCTCCATCACGGCTGCTTAACTATACGACGGAGCGTTTTTATATTCGCGGAATGGGGGATAAGGGGTGGAAATAAAAAAACCAAATTATTTTTCTTTTTCAATATATTCACCTGCAAGACGGATACATTTTTCACATCTTTCAATTAATTTATTTATACCCTCATAAAAAATGATTTCTCTTTATCTGCAAAATACGCCGAAACTGCCTCCTTGACTTCATCATCGGCAGTAATTTTTTTACCCCGCAGCTCTTTTTTCATTTTCGGAAACAGGTAATAATCAGTCGGGGCCAGGTCTGGGCTGTAGGGTGGGTGATTCACAATTTCGAAGCCCACCTTATGCAGGGCAGCTAACGCAACGCGGCTCTTGTGGACGGGCGCGTTGTCGTGCAAAAGCAGCACACCTTTCGTCAATTTTCCCCGTCTTTTCTCTTTAATGGCTTCTTTTAGTCGCTCTAATATTGAAGCGTAATATTCTCCGGTTATAGAAACACCTTTATCTTTATAATCAATCAACAATATTCCTTCCGAGTCCCAAAATACCGTTGCCATGAGTTTCCCAGCTGATTGTGACACTTTAAATTTCTTGGGAGGTGCTGTGCCCTTTTTATGCCACTGCATGGAGTCTTGTTTGGACTCAGGTTCATGATGATGAACCCAAGATTCGTCTCCAGTAACAATGCGACTCAATACACCATCCTTGTCTTCATTACAGAGGTCCAAAAATGCACGCGAACACTCTATTTTTTCCATATTTCACTTTTCACTCCTGATTATGTTACTTGGTTGACGATAGCTCTAAGACTAACTGTCTAATAACAATGAAACTTCGTATTTATACTAATTATGAGTCGCTGCACAGGCCACGCCGCCAATGAGCTTAATCACCCCTACAACCCGCTCATTCCGCGAATATAAAAACGCTCCCTCGTATGAGGTAAAGTCACAAAATGTAAGTTCCATATCCTTCTGGGGCGCACATTAGGTGTTTATTGAAATGTTATCCTCTTCAATGTTATATTTTTATCTAATTCCACATAGTGACCCTTAAAGGATGTCTCATTTGATTTCCTGAAATTGAAAGCACTCCAACTATAGCCATAAAATAATAGAATAGATTGTCTAAAATGAATTTAGAAATTGTAGTATCTTTCCCTAGTGATAGGACTGCGATTTTAGCTGAAATCATTCAGAAGTTCAAACAAAATGAGATACTGGAATATGTTACTGGCGTTAGGCTTTAATCCTTGACAAACTCTCTTTCTGTATATTTTACACCTGAAAAGGTATCAGTTTGGTGTTTACAAACCAGTTGCGTATAGATTATTATAGTCATAACTACAACATAACAGCTTGAAGCCTTTTTATTTTCTCTAGTACATGATGTGTAAGTGGTTGCCCGAAACTGACTTCATAATTGTATGAAATTTCTAACTTTTCAAACCAATCCATCAAATATCGAAATTGCGATACAAATTCACCATCAACTTAAACAATTACATATTACATCAACACCCAAGCATAAAATACATTAATAAAATTAAATGTTAATTAATTACTAAGTCTAAAAGTTTTGCGAGTATACTAGAATTTGTCGCGATTACTCCACCCCGTTTCTGAAGTGAAGTGTTTCGCGTGATTTTAAGCAGTTATCAAACGATGACGTCTGTATAGCTGAAAGTGGATGGCACTTGAATAACGGCCTTTGTTTCCGTACACAAGCTCGTCAGTCATTACAATACGAAAGAGAGATGACAGTGATTCTATAACTTTGTTGGCGGTACAAAATATCGTAAATGAGGTTGAAATTTTACTTTCCCTTTTCATTGGTTGTTGCCGTTCGGATTTCCTGCCTCATAACAATAACAATTTTCCTCACCCTCGGGCAGACTAGTAAAACTTAAATCGGAAACGCGTACAATGGCCCTGTCAAATATATAATGAAACTTAATCAATCAATTGAAGACAATGAAATCTAAATTAAGTGTATGATGCTGTAAGTATGGTGGCAGTTAACTGTTAACCGTTCATTCATTTTCTTTCTAATTTTAAATTACGAATAGGTATTATGAAAAGTAAGTTTATAGTTGGATTTATATAAAAGTAAAAGTACAATTGGATTTATTACAATGAATTAATAACATGAAAATTGCCCTTTCTATATTTTCCTTCGAATTATTAAGTTATTATTCTATTCAAATATTAGCTAAAGTTTTCCCCGTAATAAGAAGCAATTACGGTAACGTTTGACCTGAAGGTAATTTTGTTATAATAACCTAAAGTTTAGTGGGACACAAATCAGATTATACACACAGTCGTGGACACATTCCATCTGAAATAATGCAAGTGAAAGATGCAGGTATACTGTTGAAAGTTGATATAGTAATATTCCTAACATTTCTTCATGTTTATTTGGTCTGTATAAAATATCTATATCGATTTCTCATTAACTACTGCTACCGCTACAACTGCTGTAGATTTTAAATATTTACCCATGCTTTTACTGTGCTGGCTGATGCATATGGCGTTAAAATAAAAGTAAAGACTAATTATTATATTTTTACAATAGTTATTCAAATACGGTTTGAAATTGTTGGCTAGTGCTACAATGCTACAAAAAATACATTCTCAAGTGAAGTGTAGTGGTAACATAAAAATCCGGAGTTTGCTTGATTTTTACGTTCTATAGTTACACTTCTAAAAAAGAGGAAGAAGAAAAAGAAGACCTTCTGTCATTTTGTTATTTACTTATTGTATTTATTACTGTCTATATATTACTCTATTCACTTACGATTTTCTAATTGTCTTTATCATACAGCAATCATGCTGCAATTTATGAGCAGTGCCACTCAAGACACCCTCAGCTAATCGAAAAATGTATGCTGGGAACACTGACGAATTGGTAACACACCTTCTTACTTTATACACTATACTGTCATTTTGACGATATAGGTTCCGTTACAATATATTCAATATATATATAATTAAGGTTGCAGAGTCGGTGGAGAGTCGAGCGAAATTCTCTTCATATACGACAATGGTCATTTCAAGTTACTAATTTGGGTTCACGTTGTCATTGCCGCCAGTTCAGTGCTCCCAACTGAAAATTTTGGATGACCCACCCGTTACTAGACTTTGTTCACCCTGTATTATTCAATTTAACCTTGCCTCAAAATTGAGGCTAAATTCAGAATAATTAAGTCTATCGGTTAGACCCTCCGTCGGGCGCAATCGGCCTGACAGGCACAGCTAGTACATTTGTGTTCCTCGTTTCGTTTCTAGAGGGCGTAGGAGTCTACCCCTCATAGTAGTCTCCCTTTTTTATCAGACGTTGAGAGTGGCGCTGTTTAGTTGATTCACGTACTTTGAAAAGTGCGGTTATTGTCATACTGATCTCATAGGCACATTGCGCCCGAACACGCCACATATACAAAGGACAGTAGTTTCTGTTTTTTTGTTATCCAAGGAGTGCTTACTTGACTCAGTTCGTGATTATCGTGCAAAATTTGCCGATATTTTTGAGAAACACGACAATAGGTATTTTTTTTAACCTGGCTTCTCAGGCGCACTTCATCCGAACATGTACTTAATCATGTTGGTGTTCTAGTTGTTCTAGATTTGTCGCTAAAATGTCCCGAAAATTCTACGATCTGACTAACCCAGCTCATGTTGACAAAATTCTGGCTTTGTTGGAAGACGACGAAGATCCTTCAGCTAATGAAGATTTAGATGAAGAGAGTGATATTGATACACAAGATGAGGTGGAACAACGTGAGGGTAATTCAGATACGGAGCAAGATGATGAGGAGGCCGAAGATGAATATGAATCATATCTAGAGGCTCAGTTTTTTATAGGGAAAGATAAGAAAACTAAATTGGCTGAAACTTCGCCTGCGAGAAATGTGCGTAGGCGAGGTCACAATGTTATAACTCATCTCTCTGGAGTTACTGGTAACGCCAAGAACGCAGAAACCGCAGTAGATTGTTTTAATAATCTATTCACTGATGATATCCTGGACACGATTGTTAGATACACAAACCAGTACATGGAATCCATCAAACACAAATTTGTCAGGGAAAGAGATATTACACCCACAGACGTCATAGAAGTAAGGGCTTTTATTGGTTTGTTGTACCTAGCGGGAGCTCTTAGAGGAAATCGTCAGAATTTAGAAGAGCTTTGGGGGAAAGTTGGCGACGGTGTTGAAAAATTTGGTCTCGTCGTGAATCTCAAACGGTTTAAGACTCTAATACGTTGCCTTTGTTTTGACGACCGTACTATCAGGGCAGACCAAAAAAACTCGACCGTCTAGCTCCAATTCGCGACGTATTTGAAAAATTTGTGAAGAATTGTCAGAACAACTATACTATCGGAGAAAACGCCACAATCGACGAAATGCTGCCAGGTTTCCGAGGAAGGTGTCAATTTCGGTAGTATATACCGTCGAAACCAAGCAAGTACGGCATAAAATGTTTTGCCCTTGTTGAAACAACCTGAAGATCCTTTCTGCATCAGCAATGAACCAAGTGATGTGGTAAAAACAATAGCGAAGCCCTTATTCGGATCTGGTCGCAACATCACTGCCGTTAATTGGTTCACGGATATCGGCCTTATCGACGATTTGAAAAAGAATAGGCTCTCATATATTGGAGCTATACGAAAAAATAAAAGACAGTTGCCTCCACAATTTGTTTCGGTCACAGGACGGAAAGAGTACACCAGCATGTTTGGTTTCAGCGATGGAAAGGCTTGGGTGTCGTACATTCCGAAAGTGAAGAAGAACGTGATCCTCGTGTCCTCGCGTCATGATAGCAAAACCATCGATCTCACATCTGGAGAGCAAAAGAAGCCAGACATAATCACCTTCTACAATTCTACCAAGAGCGGTATTGATACAGCAGACCAAATGTGTGCTACTTACAGCGTGAGCCGAAACGTGAAGCGTTGGCCAATGGTCATTTTTTTACGATGCTGAATGTAGGTGGGATTAATTCTCAGGTGATTTACCTACGCAATCAATTGGAACCGCTTTCTAGAAGAGTTTTCCTGAAAACTTTGGCCCACCGACTGATGCTTGGAGAGCTAGATCGAAGAAGTGCAAAGACAGTTGGAATTCCGACCAATCTCCAAATGCGTGTGAAAAGGTATCGTTCTATCACTAATAATAAAGAAAATTCACCTCCTTCACCCCCCAAAAGACGAAGATACCTAACCTGCACCACAGAAACGGGTTTAAGAAGGATGTCAAATTATCAATATAAAAAATGTAATTTCGCTATCTGCTTGACACACGCAAATATGGTCTGTGAAGCGTGCTATATTGCCTGTCAGTGCTCGTCTTCTGCCGAACTTCAGCCAGGTGACTCTGAGTGAGAATGCTGCAACCGTGCACTAAATTTTCTAGATCGTTTAATTTCTTTTCCCGATAATTTGAGTTTATTTGGAGTAGATATATATACATACTTTTTGTTTTTTTGTTTGTGTTTGGAGTTTTCTAAAAAATAAATGCGTTTTCTTTTGATTGTATTCTTTTTATTCCTTTAAACTATCACTATTAAAACACTAAGATTAAAGTTAATGCATAGCAATTACAATTGTTTTAATTGTGACTGTCAGGCACATTGCGCCCGAACTTGCCAGTTCGAATATTGCACCTGACGGAGGGTTAAGATGTACCTAGTATGTTCCCTAGTAGATAGAATATAGCCTAGTAGCCTAGTATAGCCTATCTAAACATTATTTGAACTTTCGTTATTGATAACGTTCACGTCATGTATCAGTAGCGATGTCAAATTTAATGTGTTCTGATATAGATATTGGTTATGTATTACTTCTGTTGACAGTTAGGTTATGTACCTATGTGAGACTTAAACAATTACCTTTATTTATCAATATTCATGACCTTTATTTAAACACTTAAATGCCAAACATCTATACAAAATAATTTTTACCAATATGCTCCAAACAATATGTCGAATTGACAGATGTAAACATAAAAAACATGGCACCTGGGAGAGTCTTCTCTTTTATCTACAAGGTCAAACATAACTACTAGTTCTTAACTACACCTGATCTGGCTCCACTTGTTACTAGCTAACTTCACATTTTTCGTTGATATTAGAGCTGCTTTCTATTTGTAAAATTTCTGGATCATGACTTGCAAAGTGTGATCAAGTGAACTAGCATTGTGAAAAGAACGCACAAAAGAAGAAGGGGATTTGTTTCCACCACATATAACCATCACATAACGCGTACTTAGAAGTGAGGTTATGTTCGTTTTAAACATACTAAACCGAAAAATATGATGTTCTACAGGGGAAAAGGGATTACAAATCGTGATCACAAATCTTGTTGTAGTGGGGATGAATCACAATTTCAAATTTTTTTAATAGAACATGATTCGTTCGAACAAAGCCGGTTTTGTTCGCTGATCAGTGTTAAATAGAAAGTATCGTAATCTTATATTGAAATTATATAATATTGATGTTAATATTACTATCCGAACACTGGCACACACGTGAAGAACAATTAAAAGCAATTTCAATTGAAAACTGTTTATGCTTATAGTAAGTGTTGCTTTGATTTCAACTTATCAGACCACATTGCCGAATTTATGGTTACCAGTGTTTTTCCTTTAGTAAAATGTAAATAAAAATTATCTCAAAATGACTGGATAACTCCCAAAATAATAGAATTGCAAATTGTGCTAATTGTTTAAAATATAAAAAATATTACAAACTGATCTTAACAATCTATCTGTATGACTAGTCTATCAGACCTATGTAACACTTTCAACCAGAAATTTACTCCATCCTACACATCTTCCGCCAAAATGCAATGTTTGTGGACTTTTCAAAAGCTTTTCACAAAATAAGTTACAACATGGTACTCCAAAAGTTGATCTATTATGGAATTAGAGGAACTGCAGTGGGCTAGTTTAGAAATTATCTTGCGAAATATAAGCAAAAGGTCGTTGTAAATGAAGGCCCTACACCGTTCTTGATTTTTTTTAAATCCGTTAGCGAACATCATGCTTTACGCTGATAACATCAATCTAACTATTCGTTCTACTAATCGTAATAGCTTCTTCGAGTTTGCCGATTCTGTTCACAGACAATCATGTGAGTTGCCTTTTGATAACAGTTTGGTTCTTAATAATGATAAAACTAAGTATATTTTATTCCGTAATAATCAAACATTAGACACTTCAATCTAAATACTAATCGATGAAGACCTCAAATGAAATTCTCATGTGGATATAGATTATGCGATGAATTGTCTAAAGTATGTTAAGCTTTCTATAATTTAAAACGATCATATAGCACACACGTATATAATCGAAAATAATCATTTTTCGTTTGAAGATGTTTGAATGCAGAATATATTCACTTATTTCTGGTTTTGAAGGACTGCGTTCCAAACGCATGAACAGTTGATTTGTTCGTTCAATCCTGAAATACGCCAAATTAGATCGTCATAGTAGATTTTCGATTGATCGACAAATTCGCCTGCATATCGTGTCGCTAAGCGCGTCTATTGTTCGGTAGCTCCACATTCACAATTCCTGATATGAGCTGTCATACCATAGGGGAACTGGCAAATAATTAATTAAACTCCTAGCTTCAAATATAAAAATAGCTGTAAATCTGGAAAATGATATAACAACAATAAAATTGTTTGTATGTACGAATTGAACAAAGCAACAGTGACAAGTCTACAGAAAATTATTTGAAAGAGTTCATATCTGGAGATGGTCTGAAGATTGTGTAAAAATATGCTTCTTAAAGTGTGCAAAACTCGCTAGGAGCACTCCAATACAATAACGCTAAAAATAATAAATGTTAAAAAGGAGCTTTTAAAAGATGTTAAGAAACGAAACCAGTGTCCATACTTCCATGAGCGGAAGTGTACTTTCTGCTACAAATAAAAGACGCTTCCGTACATTCTCGAGCATTAAAACGTGGAATTCCTCGGGCTGGTTGGCGAAAAAAATCCGAAACGTGAAGTAGAGAATGAAACGGTGGGAACCGAACAGGCTGTGAGTAGATGTTCGCCGGAGGCAACGTCTATCAACGACATTCTTTACCAATCTTAAGGTTCACCTGTCTTTCGGACGAAGAAACATCTAATAGCTTTCTGAGCTGCATTAGAAGAACAGCCCAGAGACGTTCGATAACAGGGTGTACGACGACGTCACTTTGCGCTACTGATGGAATGCAAATTTAAACTTGTCTGGAGTGTTAGCGGTGTTGGTACTGATTTTAAATCTTACATTAATGTACCGTGTTCGTTGAGCGTTGTTTTCTTAACGAATCCTTGTTAATTCTCCCGACGTAACCCCATTGTCAACTTGACTTGTTCCTCCTTTTGTGCAAACATTGAAGTTTGAGGTAATAGAAAGTAGATACTGGTAGTTCTAAGGACAAATATTTCTCAGAAAATGATGTGAATTGTTTTGATCTAACTTTACGACAAGATTCTATACACTATCCTATCTGAGTCTGTGCCGCTATAACTTATATAATTGTAATCTAATCTGCCTGGGAAATACAACAAATTATTGGAAATTGATTTGACACGTTTATTACAACTGTATTGTAGCCTTAAGCATTATCAAATAAACTTACTTCTGCACCAAGAGATCCAGTGAAGAACTTCATTATCAAATAACAAACAGAATTCAATGTTTTACTATGCAGAAAATAATTAGCAACAACTGATTAGCATGCAGTAATTAGCTAATTATCAATATTTGGAGATAAATGTAGTCAGTGGTATGGTTCGTTTTCGACCCTCAATATGAAAATTTCGTTTATTGTTGGATATCGCAGATTAATATTAATTGGACAAAGTTGAATTTTGTGCTAAATTTTGTCATGAATCCGAAGAGAATAATAATAATAATATTTATTACTAAAACACAGAAGTGTATGTAATAGTCAACAACAACACAAGTCAAAATTAAAACAAAAAATTCTACTAATCGTAGACAGAAAAAAAAGGTAAATAGGGGAGACCGGGCATGAAAGTAACATTTCTATATTTTTATTTTTGTTTTTTAATTCTCGCCCAATTTTGGACATCCATGTTGATTAAACGATAGATCAGACATTCAAGCTACTTTGGAGGTACTTATTTGATATGATTTGTTAGGCATGGTAACAAAAAAAAATGTATATGTGCAGTGACATGTTACTGCTGATTATTGAAATAATTAACATTAACAATGAACAATAGGTAGGTGTTTTAATATAATTTATCAACAGAACTATTGTTTGAAATTCTTTCCCAAAAAAAAAAAAAAAATTAAAGAAAATTATTCAATCTGACAAACTATCGTCCGAGTCGCAATTCCTGCACAAGAACATTTTTCTATTTCTAACACAGTTAACATGGGCCCATAATTTACATCGCAGACATTGCACCCATTGCTCCACAGGCAAACTACTTGAATAGGATTCAGAACACATGGGGCACAATGTTTCCTCCTCGTCTTCTTCTTCATTTTTGTCACTGTCGCTCATTGAATATTTGTTTGGCGACTTTGTTTCTTCTTTTCTTTGTTTATGCATTCATTTCGGAAGTGTCTGTTAATATTGTAGTCATACGGCGTTTACGCCCTCTAGTCGTTTGTTTTCTTTTCGGTGCTTTTGGACATGGCTTTAGGCTTTCAGGTGAGAATTCAGAACTGGCTCGTGGCAACTCGAAGATCCAGCAATTTCAGGATTAATGTCTAGTGATGGCTCATCGGCATTTATGGTACTTTCGGGAGTCTCAGGTATTGGACGATCTGTCACAAAGGCCGCTGCAAAGTCCGAATCTTCTCTATTGTAAGGGTAAATTCAGCTTCTTGAGAAACCTTTCATGATATTATTTGGGGTTGTTGCCAAAGGGAGTGCTGCACAATTGTAAGCCAGCTTCCGAACATCAGCTGGCGTCAGTCCAAAGTAAATACTTGCACATTTCTTTAAGTAATCAAAAAATTGCCTCTTGCTCCTCGTTGAAAATTTGCCTGTTAGGAATATAGCCAGTTCTATCGGGATCTCTTCCAGTTTGTCTCTTCTTTCTTACATAGCAAAAAAGTGTAACATGAAAAATATCTAACTCTTTTGCTACTGCTCTAATGGACCTGTTTTCGTCGGTGACCAACAAAACTGCCTTTTTTATCACATCGGCGGAGACAGTTTGTTTTCTTTTCATAAGTTCTTATCTACAAATAGAACACCTACGAGGGAACGTTTTTATATTCGCGGAATGGGGGATAAGGGGTGGAAATAAAAAAACCAAATTATTTTTCTTTTTCAATATATTCACCTGGAAGACGGATACATTTTTCACATCTTTCAATTAATTTATTTATACCCTCATAAAAAAATGATTTCTCTTTATCTGCAAAATACGCCGAAACTGCCTCCTTGACTTCATCATCGGCTGTAAATTTTTTACCCCGCAGCTCTTTTTTCATTTTCGGAAACAGGTAATAATCACTCGGGGCCAGGTCTGGTCTGTAGGGTGGGTGATTTACAATTTCGAAGCCCACCCCAGGGCAGCTAACGCAACGCGGCTCTTGTGAACGGGCGCGTTGTCGCGCAAAAGCAGCACACCTTTCGTCAATTTTCCCGGTCTTTTCTTTTTAATGGCTTCTTTTAGTCGCTCTAATATTGAAGCGTAATATTCTCCGGTTCTAGAAACACCTTTATCTTTATAATTAATCAACAATATTCCTTCCGAGTCCCAACATACCGTTGCCATGAGTTTCCCAGCTGATTGTGACACTTTAAATTTCTTGGGAGGTGCTGTGTCCTTTTTATTCCACTGCATGGAGTCTTGTTTGGACTCAGGTTCATAGTGATGAACCCAAGTTTCGTCTCCAGTAACAATTCGACTCAATACACCATCCTTGTCTTCATTACTGAGGTCCAAAAATGCACGCGAACGCGCGATTTTTTCCATATTTCACTTTTCACTCTTGATTATGTTACTTGGTTGACGATAGCTCAAAGACTAACTGTCTAATAACAATGAAACTTCGTATTTATAATAATTATGAGTCGCTGCACAGGCCACGCCCCCAATGCGCCTAATCATGCCCCTACAACCCGCTCATTCCGCGAATATAAAAACGCTCCCTCGTATTATGTAACTAATAAAAGTAGGCACCTATGTAATATAATAATCGGAAATTGGGGTTGGTTGTAACACTTAGTTACTACCAGCCCCAACTGTAAACTGAAGCAGTTTGGAAGAGAATCACACACAACCACAATTCCAATGGTGAATTATATTATGGCGATCGATAGCCAACTAAAAATAGACTTATATAATCAACGTAGCTTTTGATCGATATTCAACAGCTTCTGGTAAAACCACTCGGAAGAACACAGAGCAAATTTACTTTAAGCCGAAAAGCAAAGACGAGTTTTATCTTGAACGTATTCTCAACGACAGCAGAAAAATAATACTGCGTGTCGAGAGTTTGAGGTCTTTAAACGCTGTACTAAGCCTTACCGCACCATCTAATAAAAACTAAAAATACTACAAGTGGTGTTACAACCTACCTCTGTTACTTTCAACCCAGGTCTCTACATAATTAGTAATACAGGGACTATATTACTATTCAATATATACATACATGCTATAAGAGTGTAGCTATCCTATTAAGAACTTATTAGTCGAATAAAACAAGTGCTGCATCAGAAACTGCTATAATCCTTTTTCTGATGTCGTATCCATGAGTATCTGATCGTTTTTCGAAGCTGTCTCTCGTCTTGAATATATAAGTAGCTAATTCTAAAATGCATAGGCGTAAATGGAAGTATGTTTAAATAACACCGTTTTCTGTGTAGTAAAAACATCGTTCGCAGCGCTCGCAGATGATCCCCAAAGTGGAATTCCATATCTCATACGAGATTCTACTTCCGCATAGTAGACAGACATAAGAGTATCTATTGATAGCCTTGAACGTAGGTGACGAAAGAGGTATGATTGTGTTGATACTGTGCTTGCTAGTCTTTCACAATGTTCCTTCCACAGTAGGTTTTCTTGCAAAGTTATTCCCAGAAACTTTGTCGACTCACAATGGTTAAGGATTTGCCCATCAGGTTGCAGTGACATGGTATTAGAACTTCTCTGTCTTGTATGAAACACCAGATATTTTATTTTCTCAAGACTTATGGATTGGATGTCGTTAGCCAGTCTCTCCGTATTATCGTCAGTGCCAACAAGTATTGATGTCATCTGCGTACATGGTTACGTAAACCTCGGATAAGAATTGCACTATATCATTTAAATATAAGTTAAACAGTACAGGACCCAGCACCGATCCCTGTGGAACTCCATGCTCTAGAGGCAGGCAGTGGGTTGCAGTCTTCCAGATAAATGCAAATCAATTATTTATGCAACCTCGAATTCCATAACGTTCCAACTTTTCAATTAGTTTGCAATGCTGTACAGAATCAAACTCTTTCTGAAGATCGCAGAATATAGCAATGGGAGATTCACGTCGTTCAATTCTATTCATTAACTCATTATAAAATTCTATCAATGCTGTTGAAGTTGATCTGCTACTACGAAATCAATGCTAAGATGCTGTCAAAATGCCACCCCAGTCTTTCCAACACACAGTATTCTAATATTTTTGAGACCTCACTTACGCTTTCTTTTTTGCAGATCGTAACCAGAGCAGACATTTTTAAAGCATTTGGGAACGTACCCTCCATAAAAGATAAATTCACTAAATATGTCAGTACTTATGATCGCCTGTATCTTTTAGAATAACAGGAGCAGCAAGATCATCCGTTCCAGAGGACCACTTGTTTTTTAATTTGGTAATCATGCTTACTAATTCAGCAGTAGTAAAGGGTAAAACCAATATAAACTACGCATTCGCGGATATTTTGTTAATCTGATGGCTATCTGCCAAATTGGAGACCAAATTTCTATACAACTGATGCATTGTGTAGAAGTTCCATGTTCTTAAAAAAATGGACCTGTGATAAATAAAGCCACCATTTTTTTGACATAACATCAAAAACCCGGCATGGTGTCAATAAAAAACAAGAAAGTTTATGATTAGATTCTCCGATCTAGGTGTTCTTGAGAATGAATGTGTTTGTAATAGATGCTCATGGTATATTGTTGGAATCACCCTGCAAGCGAGTGCAATGAAAATAGATTAAGCATTAGAAGCAGATCACGTGGTTTCGACTTTCCAGATCTCACCAAAGCTCCTCCGAATGCAAAACTTAATTTCATCGCAGTTCGCTATTCAACCTATATTGTACACCTGCGACAATGGACTAATTCCAATCCCTATTTCCTCTAGCGGATAAGGCGCACGCAGAGCAATTCCAATTTTATGGCTTCTATAAAAAGCACCATAAGGTATCTGCAATTAAATTAAATATGAACAACAATAATAAACACATTAATCAGTTTATTTAGTCCTAAGCGTGTGAAGAACTCCACGTTTACAGTAATCGCAATTCTAAAGCGATGACAACTTCATAGTTATTTTCGGAGCATGGGGCTCACAAATTTGCATTACAAGTCTGCTTAGATTCGGTGTTGGGAGGTAACGATAACTGAGTGGACATGACCCAAGCTCTGACTTAGTTTAAATTTAGCTCAAACGTTTCCACGGATATATGGATCAATTGTGCAAAATTATACCTTCTTCGCCTTAGTTCTCCGCATAAGAAGTTTCATACATTCAAAATGCCAACTTTTGATTGCTAGTTCTTTGGAGGGACGGTGACATTTTTTCAGAGGGTTGAAATCCGGATCGACTTACCATTCGCTGTTGGAAGCAAAGTGATTAACATTATAAAAGGCGATATGATGCTGTCACAAAGCCATTTGAACACAAGAAAAACAAACCCACGGCCACTTTATTTTTCTATTGAAACTTGATCAAAAAGTACCAACCAAAGCTTGTATCAAATTGATTATCATTTAGTAACAATCTCATTGTTTTCTTCTTAGAACTTAATACTGAAGTAAGTAAATATATTATCTATATCCAATAAATCTATCTCCTATATCAAATATACATTCTTAAGATATAAACTATTCTAATCAAAGCTACAATTCGCAAGCTTCTTTTGTGATGATATACAGCTATGTACGTGTGCCAATATAATACAAGATGGTAATAACGAAACTTCGAACTAATTCTATCCTTGCGGATTTCTTTCAACATCTCGCAAATTTACGAAGTGGAATTCTAAAATTTACCCATCCGACGCGAACTCAAACTTAAATCGAAGTCGCGTACGCTCCGGTTTAGAGCGGATTATTCTAAGAACAAGAGAGGGCTTTTTGTCAATTCCGCAACAACAAAGTTGGGTATATAAGGTAAGAGAAACTTTAATTTTAAGATGGAAGAAAATTAACTGACGCAGCCTGACCGGAGCAGCGTGCCGTAATTACAAAAGTCTTTTCCAGTTTGTTACATTTACAAATTGACACGTTCGGACTGAAACCGGTTGTAACATTTGCCTCACAGTACTTGGCAGAAGTTGCTAACAACCTTTAGTCTCATTACCGCGGCAACAAACTGCCGAAAGAAATACTATTAGTGAAGGGACTAAGTTTCGTTTCTCGTGTTCCGACCGACTTTTTCAGCGATCCGCTCGCTCCACACCCAAGCGTTGGTAGTTTGTGAAAACCACCTGAAAAGTGTCTGTTACGCTGTTGTGTTTTCCCCCTGGCGGATGACGCACATGTTACTTTTCGCACGCGATGAAATAGACTGTCGTTATGCGCATTGTATTTCCACACGGGCTATACGCTGTCATAAACGTTAATTTCAATGAGTCTGAAAGATGTCCCGTAATAACCTAAAATGACAAGGCAGATTTATTTTATTGCTTTTCTCATTGTGGAAAATTCAAACTCGCCTGGATAGCTTTAATTATTTCCACCGATTCGTTTCATCAGCAATTAAAAGAGGGGGAACAATAGGCAAATTATTAATATAGTTTCCTATACCTCTATTCACCTTTTAAAAACACGACCCTAATTTCCATATAAATTTCGTTTTTTATTAAATATTTTTAGCCAGGTTATTATATTTAACAAGTGAGGGTGGCAGCAAGTCATTAATAATTTAATATAAAATGAAGAGTAACCGTATATAACGATTTATTAAATCCTCCATTCAAGAGCACATTATTATCTCAGGCTAAGTTTAGCTCTTTGCATATCTATAAACAATTTCAGCGATTCAATTAAGATACCGTAACTCCAGACAGCATGTAAAAAATCATATTAATTAGAACATAATAAGAGGATATACGACCAGTTTCCTTAGATTCTATAAGAGGTAGAAGCTGTTTTACATGTACTTCTACTGTTATTACATTTAGAGATTAAGAAGTGATTATATTACTGAATAGGGGCATAAAAAGTCAACCTAGAAAAAATTAAATTACTCTAGAACAAGAAAGAAACTAAGTATCATAAAATGCTGGGTGAACATCAATATTACATCTTAAACAAAATCCTAACTTGAACATTTTAAGCAAAAGTTTTCCGTTCTTCTTCTGATACCAGTACTTGATTTTATTGACTATTGTCGTCTTCAAGTTTGTAGCATGGGTATCTGAAAAAACAAACTTTGTATATTGATAGGCACACGATAGAGATACATTTCCTAATACACTTCTCTCTAAATTAATAGTATAGTATGATAGATAATCAGTTGGATCGTCTTACAGGGGATCTTCTGATCAGGGGTTAAGATATAGGCAGAAATGGTCATATTTTTTGGCCACCAAGGTTTTGAGGACCAACCCCTTTAAATAACTAGCTATTGAGTATTGATTACTATCAAGGCAGGTCAGTCTTTACCTTGATTTCATTTTACTCAAACAGGTTAGTTCCCTCGATCAGGTTTAGAAGCCTATTTAGTAAATCTTTCTCCTCTGGTAAATTAAATCCCCATTGCATAGCAACCCTACGTTGACCTAATGCTGCACATTATAGATCTCCATCTTGTTCATATGACCTCTTAGACAGCCATGTCCTGCCATGTTGCCATGACAGCCATGTTACTGCCCTAGACTGAGTCCTGTTTAATGCAAGTAAGTCAGCAGTTAATTGTTGTGACGGTTGTTCCATCATCCATTTGCTGCGCCTTTGTCCAGCTACATGGTTCCAATTTAGATGGTGCTGTTTTATAATCCACTCATTAATTGCACCACATGCGGCACTCTTTGTGATACCTAGACCTGACTCCAGTCCGGTAATATAGTTTAAAAAGCGACCATGATAGTAGTTCTGAAGTGGAGATCTCTGAAGGTGCTGATGAAATGGATAGCGAAAGTGATATGGCGTTGTGGCAGACGAAGCCTGTTATGAGTAAGTTTTTCGAAACTCCTAAAAAAAAATTTAGTGAAAATATTGCCACATCCAAAAATGCAAAGAATATAAGGAATAAACTTGATGTGTTCCAAAAGCTTTTCACAAACGATATAAGTGACAGTATTGTGTTTAATACCAATAAATATGTTATAACCACACAAAAGAATTATGCTAGAGAACGCGATGCTAAACCGGTTACCAACACAGAACTCTATTATTCTTTGGTTTACTGTTTTTATCCGATATAAAGAAGACTAATCATACCAATTTTCATGAACTGGACGCAAGATGGAACCAGATTTGACCTTTTTGCAGCTTGCATGAGCTATAATCGTTTTCTGTTTATATTGTCGGCTATTCGATTTGATGAGAAAGAGACCAGAAATACACGCCAGGAAACAGACAAATTGGCAGCTGTTCGTGAAATATTATACCAATTTGTGATCAATTGCAAAAACAACTATTGTCATAGTGAGTTCTTGACCATCAATGAAATGCTAGTTCATTTCGGGGACGTTGTAGTTTTATACAGTACATCCCTAGCAAACCTGCAAATATGGACTGATAGTATTTGCACTTTGTGGTGCCAAGACGTATTGCACTTCCAATTTGGAGGTGTATTGTGGACAGCAGCCGGATGGTCCATACAAATTATCTAATTCTTCACATGATATTGTAATGAGACTTACAAACCGTGTAAGAGGAAGTGGCCGCAATTTAACTTCCGATAATTGGTCCACAAGTATTGCATTGGCAATACCACTTTTGCAAAAAAAAATTAGATTGGTTGGTACTATTAGAAAATACAAAGCGGATATTCCGAGCGAATTTCAACCTAATAAATCCAGGCCTGTGAATTTGACTTATTTAGGCTTCCAGAAGGACTTCATGATGATCCTAAAAAGAATAAGGCTGTTATATTGATGTCCACCATACACAATGATGCTGCAATAAACCAAGACAGAAGTAAGCCAGAAGTAATTCACTTTTACAATGGTACAAAAGGAGGGCTTGATAGTGTTGATCAACTCTGCCAACTACTCAGTATCTCGAAGAACTAGAAGGTGGCCATTATGTTTTTTTTTCACTTACTAACTTACCAGCAAGGATTAAACTTTTGTTGTCCAAGTATAAAGAAACTCCAACAGAAAATGAAACTTCAGCAGAACCACCAAAGAAAATAAGGTGTCGTTGTGCATTACGTGGACGGGCGAAAAACAGAGTACTGCACACCGCGTGAGTAACTAAGGTTTAAACATCCTGTATAGTATGAAATGCCACTTTGACTGCTTTGTTAAAATTTCGCATAAGAATAAGCATAGTTTAGAATGAATTACAATTTGTCCAGTATGAACATTGCGTTTATTTTTCGAAAACAAAAAAAGTCGACTGGTTCCTCTATTTCAAGAGTCTATTATATCGCTAAGACTTAAAGTTTTCTCCATCCGATCTTAAAATATGAAGCCTTAAGATGGACATGTATTGCCAAAGCCCACCTGAAGAGGCTCAGCAAAATCATTCATCCGCAACACGGACCTGGACCGAGATTTGGAAATGCCATCACGCCAACAATACGCGTCGCAACTGGTAGTTAAGACTCTGAAGATCATGGGACGATCTACCAACCCCTCACCACGCGGTATCCTCCGAAAGGCCCAACACGTGATAGTTCACCAAGTTCCGGAATAGGAACACCTAGTTTTCGTAGAAATCGTTCTAGTTCATTATCAACCACTCTGTAGCTAGTAGAGGTTTCTCAGAAGGAAGATAAGAGGGCTCAAGAGGTTCGCTCAGCACATGAAAGAGAAGGAAGGATTCTGCTAATAATGGCGTCACATCATTTGAGCATGCTTTCCACTAATTTTTCTGCTATATTTAGGAAACATGGTAGGATAGCCGTTTGACAAAAGCTATATGTTTTCCTTGAAGCTTACATTTCACGATGAATCAATTTCTATAGGATTTGCGTTTGGGGACTCAGATAGCCAATGCATAATTACGACATAATTTTTATGTTTTGTAGGCAGTACAGAGACTGCTATGATGTTCTAAGTTATCTTCTACCAGTGTACAAATTTCATTTGCGCCTCCAAACCACTTTTTAAGCGATCTCAGCAGCTATCAAACTAAACGCTTTTCCACTTGTTCTTGTGTTGTACGATATTTGTGATGGAAGAAGTAAAACAAAGCTCACTAAAAAGTAGTATTGTCGAAATCTTACAGATATTTAAATTAATCAATGAATTATAATTTGTTAGTACAAAGTAACGGTTTTGCAACCTTTTTAATTCATTTCCAATACTGCATTGGAAAGCCCTGTTTATTAGATAAATGTATACCATCGAAATTCTATTCCCTAACTTCTTGTATCTCTAATGAAGTTACAGTTTCTATGTAGGTTCACATAATAGAACCAAGTACATTCAAACTTGGAAATAATGGGAAATGAACTTGTTCTCTCACATTGCAATTGTTTAGTGGTGCATATCGCCCAAGTTTTTGAAATCAAATAAGTTTTAATGCAGCTAATGGATTTCTAGTTCTGTTTACATTTGTTGTATCAGAAGTATGTTCAAACTGTATACAGATTCATGCATAATGTACTAGTTTAATACTTCTTTAGTGAAAGTTTTCATCTGCGAACACAAAAAGATTTGTGTTAGCACCGTTTACACTAGATAATTTGACGTATAGCCACGACCGACATAAGTTTTATCGTTGTTCACGGTTCTTACGAAAATCAAGTTTTATTTTCACTTGTCCCATTTACGAACTTTTCAAATTTTCCCGAGGGGGTCATCACGTGGCTCGAGGATCTCCGTGTGATGTAACGGCCGCAATTTAAACCGAACTTGCAGAATCCCGCATTTTATCTTTTCGATGGTCGACGGTGCGCGTTTTATTTTAATTGTTCAATTGAACGTTTCGGATATTTTATTTGTCAAAGTTCGCGTGGATATCGCACGAGCTAGAACTCAATCTCGCGTAGATAGCGCTGGAACTTCATTATCGGCCGAAACTCCCGACCTGGGATTAGATGTTCGCATCGGTAGGAGAAATGAAGTTCGCAGCAATTAACTTATTAATGTGAGGATTTTAAGAACTTCAATTCAGAGAAATCATGTTCGAGATCCATCGTGGTTACTTTATCTCCTTTTCGTAAATTATGAATAGGTATCTATGTATGGTAATTATTATGCTCGTACATAATATTTAACAGCCACTAAAATTTGGAACGACTTCGATACTGTTCGAAGAGAAATTTAATGGCATTCCAAATCATCCACATGCTGTGATAAAACACATGAATCAATGAAGGCAACACAGATAAGTTTTTTTCAAGATGGAGATGAAGCTATGGGACGACCGACTTCATTTGGATTTTGGAAATCCATTACCAGTAATATGAGCAAGTAATGGCAAAATATATTTTGCCCAATTGCCCAACCGTGTAAACTAAGTATGAGCTGAGCTACCTTGAAGGAGACTCTCCTTTGCACTTCCGCTTCCGCGCACAAAGTTTATGTTTAATCCATACAACCATGAACAATGCCTTACAAAGCCTTTCCTCGTTTACATGAATTTAATTTAATTTAATTAAGTGCTGATCCTACCATATGCTTTGTTATAAGGCAATTGAGAACACAATGCAAAGAAATAACTCAACTTACGCACGTAGTTTTGCAAATGATAATATAAATAAATTTATATATATTTATTTTTAAGAAATGATTATTTCTTTGTTGCTTGTATTCGTTGCATGTTTGGCCTAAAGATATATTTTCAAAGTAGCTTTAGTAATATGAAGTACATTCCCATGTGTTTTGGCTTCATTTGTCTACATTAAACCTAACCCTACATATTATGGTTTAGTTAGGAAATGATTATTGAGACACATGTGCTTTTGAGGAACAGTGTTACAAGGAAATGTGACAAGGGTTATGTAAACTGTTCCTCCACTCACGATTTCACTGAAATACGGTTGCTGACTTGTTGAATGAAAATGGTGTTTATTCTGTTCAGAATGCCTCGTATACCTAAGACAAATACAAAGCTGAATGCTGTTGATGAGCAATTGATGAAAACTGCTTATAAGTGTGGTGCAGAATGAAGGCAAATTTATAAGAAGCGTTGCAAAAACTTACGGTATTTCACATGACTTTAAAAAGATATCTTTAAAATATAGGGATGCAGAAAATAAAAATTTAGTTCATTTTAGTCCCAACTATTCAGTCAATAAAATATTTTTTGATAAATAATTGGAAATTCTTTTAAAGGATTATTTAATTAAAGCGTGCAAGTTACACCACGGATTGACAAAAAATTACGTTAGAAAACTTGCCTACCAAATGACTGTAAAAAACAATTTGAAGTCCCCTGCATCCTGGAATTCATTTGAAATGGCTGGAGAAAAATGGTTGCTAGGATTCAGGGCCAGACATCAAGAATTCTCAATAAGGAAGCCAGAAGGAACTAGCCTTTCCCGACCAATGGCTTTTAATGAAGCCAATGTGAATGAGTTTTTAACAACTTAAGTCGAAATTTATCAAAGATATCCTAATTTACAAGCTTCTGACATTCACAATTTAGATGAGACGGCGCTGACAACTGTTCACAATCCTCCAAAAATGTTGGGGCCTAAAGGTCCGAAGCAAATTCGCCAGGTCACGTCAGGCGAAAGAGGCGTGTTGGTCACCGCATGTTGTTTTATTAATGCTTAATCAGTGCCGCCTTACCTTATCTTCCCTCAAGTTAACTTCAGACCACCTATGCTGAATGGAGCTCCTGTTGGAAGTGCAGGAAATGCATGTAAAAGTGGTTGGGTAAATGGTGGAATATTTTTGATATTTTGAAACATTTCTCTAAATCCACTAAATGTACAAAAGAAAAACTTGTAATTCTCATCATGGACAACCACGAATCCCATATAACTATCGACAGCTTAGAATTTTCAAAAGACAATTGTGTTGTCTTAGTCACTCTTCCTCCTCATACTAGCGGAAAGCTTCAACCGCTGGATAAAACGGTGTATAAATCTCTTAAAACAAATTATAATGTGGCCTGCAACGACTGGATGCTGTCTAATCCAGGGCGTACTATAACCATTTATGATATACCGACATTATTTGCCAATGGTTTCCAATACACCGGTATATGGCCGCTAAACCGACTAATATTCACCCCAGATGACTTCCTTGCTTCCTACGTAACCGAGAGAGACTTTGAAGTAGTAAATAATGCAGATATGGTAGAGACCGAACAGCCGTCAGTTAATCAGTTTCCTGGCCCGAGAACCTCTAGGATAACTCATATAGGTACCACAAGGGAAAAATGACTCACGTGCTGCTAAGGTCAATACTCCTCAGAGTGAAACCATCACGTCAGGACTTGCACTCCCTTGCTTGAACCTGAATCAGGCTCGCCACTAATAAAAGACCTCAGAAAAAGCAGGTAATACAGAAGTGTTTACACCTGAAATTATAAGACCTTTTTTAAAAGGCGTTGCCAAGAAAAAATACAACACAACGTGGAAGAAAAAGAAGAAGTAAAATTCTGACTGATACTCCAATTAAAAACGACTTGATTGAAGAATTGAGAAAAGAGAAAAGAAAAAGAAATATAGCTCCCCCTAAACAAAAAGTAAAAAAAAATAAAAAGGTCATTTAGTCATCTTGCTCTTCAGATGAGAGTGTCAGTGTTATTTTAGACGATGATAGTGGTGATGAAAGTTTCTCTGAAAGTAGTGAAATTGATACTGAAGCAATATTAATTGAGAAAGGCAACTTTGTACTAACTAACTTGTTAGTAAACGGCTTTAAGGTTGAATTTTTGATTTTTGATCTATCCAAAGCTTTTGATCTTGTTAACCATAAAGTACTGCTGCAAAAATTATATAACTATAGTATTCGTGGTCGTTGTTATGATGTATCCTCGTATTTGGAAAACCGTAGCCAGACCGTTGTTGTTTGCAGAATGGTGTCACAGGATATCCATAGCCCAAGTTTTTGAATCTTGGTGTTCCCCATGGAAAGACTTAAAAGATATATGTCAGTTTGCTGATAACACTTCATCTACGGTATACGGTTTAGATTATGAGCAATTGTCTATAGCGGGAAATAACTCTACTTCACGGGTTGTAATATGGACACAGTCTAACTCTTTAATCACAAATAAATCAAAATCTAAATCAATTGTTTTTGATCCGAACAAACGATCTGATCGCTTCATTTTCATAAGAATTGATAGTGCTCCAATACCGGAAAGCCAGTCAAACAAGTTTTTGGTTCGACCTTAGACAAATATTTATCATGGGAGTATCACGTTGACAATATCAGTAAAAAATGAATTCGACATTATATGCTTTAAGAGTTTTGAGGCAGACAATGTTAGTAACCTTTTATAGAGCTTGTATTGAGTCCCAGACTTAGATATGGCATAATAACATGGGGTCGTAGTATTCATGCGAAATGGTTATTTATAATAAAAGAAAATCCTACTATATAAAATTTTAAATCTCGAGACTCTTGTAGAAGCATTTTATAGATAATAAAATATTTAGATTACCTTCTTTATACATGTACGAATGTAATATATATACAAGGCAACATGAGTCTGAATTTGCTGTGAAGAAATTAATAATAAGTTGTAGTTTACACAAGCAAAGACACATTACAAATTAATAAATATTTGAAAATTTAAAAAAGGAATACCTATTTTAATACAAGACTATGACTATTCTGAAAAATCGATTGATGATGAATGATCTAATATAACCGGATTAAAATTACCGCATGTCTGACATGTAAACAACATTTTGAGGTTATGCGATGGGCGATGTCAAGCGACGATAGTAAGACGATTTAAAACTTCCTAAAATCCCTATGATTAGTAACATCAAAATTTCCTAACGGACAGGCATTGCAAACTACATCACAGACCAAAAGATAAATATACAAGTATGTTTAAAAATACAGGTCGGAATATATATTAGAATAAATTATACTTAGGCATTGGGGGCCTGTGTTAAAATTAAAAGTATTTTCTTGCTGTTTTATGTGGCACATTTCTAGGGATAGACGTTCAGACCAAAATTTTCGAACGATAGGATTGAAACATCGTCGAAATTGAATTTGATTGCAGTTGACGTTTTGATCCCAGGGCTGTCCTGGTACTCCGATTTACTTTCGATAATGTCGGATACGTTTCTCCAAATATTGGACCACATTAGAGCTTTTCAGGAATGGTGTCGGTGCCTAACAGGGTATTGATGGAAAATAGAGGAAACTTTAGAGGATAGGTCGTTAATAAACGGGATCTTATAATACTTAACAGTGTTGCGAGTGATCTCCAAACGTGCAGGCATCGTGGTAGACGAAGAACTAGTCCCAAAGTTATCTATATTTAGGGGTAAAGAAAAAATCACAGCTTTTTAGTAACCTCCTCGGGTAGCCGTTATTGGAAAATTTGTCGAAGAATATATTCAGGTTCTTGATTTTCAAAGAAAACATTGAAACAATTTTAAAATGTACCTTCCGAAAGAGTCGGTTTCAAATACCAATCGAGTATTATCTTCTGGTCGGGTTTTCTAATTGCCAAAGTCTGGAGGGGGAGAAAGGGGACAGAATAGAATTGGTTTCCAATTCTATGGTGAATCTTAGATTGTGATGGACAGAGTTAAAAACAGCCAAGATAGCATCAGTTCTTGTATCCGGAACGGCGGTAATGATGTCGTCTACATATTTGTATAGAAAAGGCACCTCGAAATCCAGTTTCGGAAGGCAGGATTGGAGTAGTTTATCCATAACAATGCAAGCAAGAATCGGGCTTAGTGGACTGCCTATGGGGGTGCCAAAGGTTTGTTGGTAGTAATTACCATCAAATGTGAAAGAAGCCGATTGAAAAAGGAACCTTAGTATGTCCAACAGAGTGGATTGAAGACGTTGATTTGAAAGAAACTCACTAAGAATTTTGTGTGCCAAAATTGAAAGGAGCCTAAAATACGTTGGCTTAAAGAACGGATTTTCTGTTGATTAATATCCAGACTTTTACTAATCCTATTGCTCAGGTAGAATTGAGTTTGACTTATCCATAACATGCAGAAAACCGCTTTTGTTATTTTGTAAAATATAATGCAAAACTTTTTTCTGTTGGCCTGATTAAATCTCAAACTTAAATCCTTTGTAAAATACATTGTTGGTTATTAATCCGTAGAGTGGTACATACATACATCGTAACATACAAAAATACAAAATCCCAAAGGTACAGGATAAAACAGAGTTAAATAAAGCAAATAACTGAAGCAAAAACCTCTTTAGTTACTTTCAGCACAGAAATACATTTAAAAGATGCTCTATCCTTATTCCACTTACAGCCACATCTCCGTTCAAAAAATTACATCCCATTTTCTCGCAATCCGACCACGAATGTTCTAATATCATCGGATTTAATATTTAAATGAAAATAAAATGGACCGTGGTGCATCTATTTTTCAACATAACGCTCCACCGTTCCGCACTATTTTTTACGTTTTAGTAGGCTTAAATCGCCCCGAGCTAGAACCGTCACATTAGTTACGAAAATGTCTTGGCATAAATATCTTTTACCTTTACTTCTTCCACATTTTTGACATAAAACAAACATTTGTTCGGTATGACCCCTCGCAGGCATTCATCTCAGTCCGGATATTTTATGTCGGTTCTGCCGTGCTCTCCAAGAGCGTATTTTTTACGTATTACATACATTGCTTTATGCAAATCTCGAAATGTTTATGGGCCCTTCCTAAATGTCTGTTGTTACAGGATAAGTTGAGCAAAAAACGTATGTATTACAGTGTTTTTTGCATACCCTTATTTATAGTGTTAATTTCTAAAATTTTAAAAGAGCACTGCAAGGCTTTCTAGAGAAGGAAATTGCAACAGTTTGTAACAGGAGTAATTTTGTTTGAATGTTGTAAATGTATAGTTTATATTCTCACAAAATAACAACTCGCAGATGTTCTAGATTTTCTAAATAAACATCAAATATCCGCTCTACCTTCGGTAATTAAATTATATGTATATTACAAAATGTTATAAAATTCAAAGGGTGTTTACTTCCTTAAATTCTTAGCTCTGAAATTAAATTCTTTCGCTCTACGACACAAACCTTTATCGACATTAAGGCTAACATTTTTTACATTTTTTATGAAAATAATCCTTAAATTAAATGTAAAAGTTTAATATATTCCGGATATACTAAAAAGTTCGCAAGATAAAAATTACTTTAAGCTTCCTTAGATATATAAATCGAGATATTGCCTTACTATGCAGTTCTCATCACTTAAATACATAAGAACAGAAGGAAGAAGAGTTTGTAGTTTTATTACATCATGACTACTGTTGCTGAAGATGCTTGAAAGGAATTTGTTACGCAAACTATTGATTAGGTAGTAGGTTAATGATAAATTTGGGAATTGTTTTTGTATATTACATTCCTAACATCTTGAACAAAACATTGACTCGATATTGCTGTTACATGTTTAGATTTCTTGCACTTTACATGGGTGCCAAACAATGTTGACTATTATTTTTTCCTGAAAATAGAGATCAAGATGCTTCACATCAGCATATTTGGTTTCAACAAAATTATGCGCATCTTCACTTTGGCATCGACCGACGTTAGATTCTTCCCAAAATATTTCCAAGTTCACTTGATCTAACACCCTTAGATTTATTTCTAGGAGGTTATTTGAACACCGCATTCATTTCAATAGACCAATCAATTCAAAAAGTTTACAAAAACGGAGCTCTAACAACTGTTAAAGCATCATCTATAAACAACACCATTAAACAATTTAGACTATCAGCAAATCGTTTATATAGTGTAATATTATTATACACCTATTCTCGGTTTCAACTAACGACATCTTTGACAGATGAGCAACTAGATGTAGGTAATCTAAAACATAAAAAGTGCTAAATTAATTTTATAGTTATGAAATCACAACCACTATCTGATCTTTTATTCAATTTACTTCAAAATTTAATTCGATTTTACAAAAGTACGTAACAGTAACACGATTGCGCACATGCGAAGTATCTTTTTATATACATATATTAATTTAAGTTTAATTCAGCACTCTACCAATGATAGAGAATGTTAAACTCTTCAAGTTGGCATCTTTGAAGTTTCTTCGCAGATGTACGAGTCGGTGTCATGTTCTGGCTCAATAGCCACCTGACGTAGAAGGGGTGAGTGGAGGGTGGGGGAGGAGGAGTGTTGGTCTGCAGAGGCGTTATTATAAGTCCAGCCAACGAACAGGACAGAAAGATATTGAAGTCACCACAATATTTTCAATCCTAGATTTTAAGGTAATTAATTAATTTTATATCATTTAATTTGTACACAAAGAAGGGGCATTTTAAGAAGAGAAAGTAGGTGGTAATTAAAAGCTTTCGAAAAATCACACACACACACTCACTACGCCATTCTGCACACTGTAAACTATTTTTTATAGGTTTTGTTGAATTAAACAAATTTAATTTCTTTGTAAAACATCTTTCTGACTTGTAATTTTTTTTTTTTGTGTAAGTAATTTAGAATTTTTTTTCACTTAGGTTTTTTTTTCAACGTAAGATAAGCTCTCGTATTCTGTTTTCTACACCTGCTGTAGAGTTAAGAATTTGCAAACCTCTGAGATTAATTTTTATGAAAACCCCTATTTTAATTTAAAAAGAGTAAAGCTCAAATTTTCTTAATTTTATTTTTAATAGAGTAGGAATAAAAGTGGACCCAGTATAGAGCCTTGGAGTACAATACAAAACCCTTACCCTTGCCGGCTGAGTTTGTTTGCCTATTAAACCAGTCTGCTAAAAGGGATCTAAACCAATTTCGAATGACTTTTTCCAGTCACATTTTTGACGCCTTGACAAGCAATACTTCGTGGTGAGCTTTATTGAAAGCTCCTGATAAATATTGTGGTGATTTACAATAATAATAATAATAATGCCGCTCAACTTCTTCGGCTTCCTAAATTCTATCTATTGCTGCAGCTTACGCTGTGTATTTCGTGTATCTATAAATGTGTTCAATGGCCTTGTTACAGCATAAATCTTAAAAATTATATCCTTATGGATCTGACCATTTGTTACAAGCTAGGCCGCCGCGACAATTATATGCCACACCCTGTTCTGCAGAACTTTAATCCTCTTGAACCACGACTGACAAAGGTTAGACTAGATGACGGCGTTATAAGCAAGTATCCAGCAACTCAGAGGAGCCAGTGCCGAACATGCTCTAATAAACCGAAACGCCACTATGATAAAATGATGTCTAAAAGTGAGCCTCGAGTCGATTACCATGGCCAGACACTGCATCTTGGTACACCAGGGCAGCTCCTATTCCCCAATAACGAGCCTTGAGGCATGCCAGCGTCAGCACGTTTAATCGGAGGAATACTTACTGAACCTCTTAACAGAAGGTTCTGTGGGAATACACAATATGCCATACCGTATTGAATGTCTGAGCAAAGTCCAGAAAACTGCACTGACAGAGTGTCTCAGCTCCAAAGCGTCGCGTACTTCCTCCATTAACCGGAAAAGCTGAAAGTCTGCCGATAAACCCTCTCGAAAACCAAACTGGAAGTCCGGAAAAGAGTTGCCCTCGTTGATGATGTCGTGAAGGCTCTGCGAAATTGCAGCTCCGCAATTCTGAAAAAAATCGAAAGACTTGTCGACCTATAGCTGAGGTTTAGAAGCCTATTTAGTAAATCTTTCTCCTCTGGTAAATTAAATCCCCATTGCATAGCAACCCTACGTTGACCTAATGCTGCACATTATAGATCTCCATCTTGTTCATATGACCTCTTAGACAGCCATGTCCTGCCATGTTGCCATGACAGCCATGTTACTGCCCTAGACTGAGTCCTGTTTAATGCAAGTAAGTCAGCAGTTAATTGTTGTGACGGTTGTTCCATCATCCATTTGCTGCGCCTTTTGTCCAGCTACATGGTTCCAATTTAGATGATGCTGTTTTATAATCCACTCATTAATTGCACCACATGCGGCACTCTTTGTGATACCTAGACCTGACTCCAGTCCGGTAATATAGTTTAAAAAGCGACCATGATAGTAGTTCTGAAGTGGAGATCTCTGAAGGTGCTGATGAAATGGATAGCGAAAGTGATATGGCGTTGTGGCAGACGAAGCCTGTTATGAGTAAGTTTTTCGAAACTCTAAAAAAAATTTAGTGAAAATATTGCCACATCCAAAAATGCAAAGAATATAAGGAATAAACTTGATGTGTTCCAAAAGCTTTTCACAAACGATATAAGTGACAGTATTGTGTTTAATACCAATAAATATGTTATAACCACACAAAAGAATTATGCTAGAGAACGCGATGCTAAACCGGTTACCAACACAGAACTCTATTATTCTTTGGTTTACTGTTTTTATCCGATATAAAGAAGACTAATCATACCAATTTTCATGAACTGGACGCAAGATGGAACCAGATTTGACCTTTTTGCAGCTTGCATGAGCTATAATCGTTTTCTGTTTATATTGTCGGCTATTCGATTTGATGAGAAAGAGACCAGAAATACACGCCAGGAAACAGACAAATTGGCAGCTGTTCGTGAAATATTATACCAATTTGTGATCAATTGCAAAAACAACTATTGTCATAGTGAGTTCTTGACCATCAATGAAATGCTAGTTCATTTCGGGGACGTTGTAGTTTTATACAGTACATCTAGCAAACCTGCAAATATGGACTGATAGTATTTGCACTTTGTGGTGCCAAGACGTATTGCACTTCCAATTTGGAGGTGTATTGTGGACAGCAGCCGGATGGTCCATACAAATTATCTAATTCTTCACATGATATTGTAATGAGACTTACAAACCGTGTAAGAGGAAGTGGCCGCAATTTAACTTCCGATAATTGGTCCACAAGTATTGCATTGGCAATACCACTTTTGCAAAAAAAAAATTAGATTGGTTGGTACTATTAGAAAATACAAAGCGGATATTCCGAGCGAATTTCAACCTAATAAATCCAGGCCTGTGAATTTGACTTATTTAGGCTTCCAGAAGGACTTCATGATGATCCTAAAAAGAATAAGGCTGTTATATTGATGTCCACCATACACAATGATGCTGCAATAAACCAAGACAGAAGTAAGCCAGAAGTAATTCACTTTTACAATGGTACAAAAGGAGGGCTTGATAGTGTTGATCAACTCTGCCAACTACTCAGTATCTCGAAGAACTAGAAGGTGGCCATTATGTTTTTTTTTTCACTTACTAACTTACCAGCAAGGATTAAACTTTTGTTGTCCAAGTATAAAGAAACTCCAACAGAAAATGAAACTTCAGCAGAACCACCAAAGAAAATAAGGTGTCGTTGTGCATTACGTGGACGGGCGAAAAACAGAGTACTGCACACCGCGTGAGTAACTAAGGTTTAAACATCCTGTATAGTATGAAATGCCACTTTGACTGCTTTGTTAAAATTTCGCATAAGAATAAGCATAGTTTAGAATGAATTACAATTTGTCCAGTATGAACATTGCGTTTATTTTTCGAAAACAAAAAAGTCGACTGGTTCCTCTATTTCAAGAGTCTATTATATCGCTAAGACTTAAAGTTTTCTCCATCCGATCTTAAAATATGAAGCCTTAAGATGGACATGTATTGCCAAAGCCCACCTGAAGAGGCTCAGCAAAATCATTCATCCGCAACACGGACCTGGACCGAGATTTGGAAATGCCATCACGCCAACAATACGCGTCGCAACTGGTAGTTAAGACTCTGAAGATCATGGGACGATCTACCAACCCCTCACCACGCGGTATCCTCCGAAAGGCCCAACACGTGATAGTTCACCAAGTTCCGGAATAGGAACACCTAGTTTTCGTAGAAATCGTTCTAGTTCATTATCAACCACTCTGTAGCTAGTAGAGGTTTCTCAGAAGGAAGATAAGAGGGCTCAAGAGGTTCGCTCAGCACATGAAAGAGAAGGAAGGATTCTGCTAATAATGGCGTCACATCATTTGAGCATGCTTTCCACTAATTTTTCTGCTATATTTAGGAAACATGGTAGGATAGCCGTTTGACAAAAGCTATATGTTTTCCTTGAAGCTTACATTTCACGATGAATCAATTTCTATAGGATTTGCGTTTGGGGACTCAGATAGCCAATGCATAATTACGACATAATTTTTATGTTTTGTAGGCAGTACAGAGACTGCTATGATGTTCTAAGTTATCTTCTACCAGTGTACAAATTTCATTTGCGCCTCCAAACCACTTTTTAAGCGATCTCAGCAGCTATCAAACTAAACGCTTTTCCACTTGTTCTTGTGTTGTACGATATTTGTGATGGAAGAAGTAAAACAAAGCTCACTAAAAAGTAGTATTGTCGAAATCTTACAGATATTTAAATTAATCAATGAATTATAATTTGTTAGTACAAAGTAACGGTTTTGCAACCTTTTTAATTCATTTCCAATACTGCATTGGAAAGCCCTGTTTATTAGATAAATGTATACCATCGAAATTCTATTCCCTAACTTCTTGTATCTCTAATGAAGTTACAGTTTCTATGTAGGTTCACATAATAGAACCAAGTACATTCAAACTTGGAAATAATGGGAAATGAACTTGTTCTCTCACATTGCAATTGTTTAGTGGTGCATATCGCCCAAGTTTTTGAAATCAAATAAGTTTTAATGCAGCTAATGGATTTCTAGTTCTGTTTACATTTGTTGTATCAGAAGTATGTTCAAACTGTATACAGATTCATGCATAATGTACTAGTTTAATACTTCTTTAGTGAAAGTTTTCATCTGCGAACACAAAAAGATTTGTGTTAGCACCGTTTACACTAGATAATTTGACGTATAGCCACGACCGACATAAGTTTTATCGTTGTTCACGGTTCTTACGAAAATCAAGTTTTATTTTCACTTGTCCCATTTACGAACTTTTCAAATTTTCCCGAGGGGGTCATCACGTGGCTCGAGGATCTCCGTGTGATGTAACGGCCGCAATTTAAACCGAACTTGCAGAATCCCGCATTTTATCTTTTCGATGGTCGACGGTGCGCGTTTTATTTTAATTGTTCAATTGAACGTTTCGGATATTTTATTTGTCAAAGTTCGCGTGGATATCGCACGAGCTAGAACTCAATCTCGCGTAGATAGCGCTGGAACTTCATTATCGGCCGAAACTCCCGACCTGGGATTAGATGTTCGCATCGGTAGGAGAAATGAAGTTCGCAGCAATTAACTTATTAATGTGAGGATTTTAAGAACTTCAATTCAGAGAAATCATGTTCGAGATCCATCGTGGTTACTTTATCTCCTTTTCGTAAATTATGAATAGGTAGGTATCTATGTATGGGAATTATTATGCTCGTACATAATATTTAACAGCCACTAAAATTTGGAACGACTTCGATACTGTTCGAAGAGAAATTTAATGGCATTCTCAAATCATCCACATGCTGTGATAAAACACATGAATCAATGAAGGCAACACAGATAAGTTTTTTTCAAGATGGAGATGAAGCTATGGGACGACCGACTTCATTTGGATTTTGGAAATCCATTACCAGTAATATGAGCAAGTAATATGGCAAAATATATTTTGCCCAATTGCCCAACCGTGTAAACTAAGTATGAGCTGAGCTACCTTGAAGGAGACTCTCCTTTGCACTTCCGCTTCTGCACACAAAGTTTATGTTTAATCCATACAACCATGAACAATGCCTTACAAAGCCTTTCCTCGTTTACATGAATTTAATTTAATTTAATTAAGTGCTGATCCTACCATATGCTTTGTTATAAGGCAATTGAGAACACAATGCAAAGAAATAACTCAACTTACGCACGTAGTTTTGCAAATGATAATATAAATAAATTTATATATATTTATTTTTAAGAAATGATTATTTCTTTGTTGCTTGTATTCGTTGCATGTTTGGCCTAAAGATATATTTTCAAAGTAGCTTTAGTAATATGAAGTACATTCCCATGTGTTTTGGCTTCATTTGTCTACATTAAACCTAACCCTACATATTATGGTTTAGTTAGGAAATGATTATTGAGACACATGTGCTTTTGAGGAACAGTGTTACAAGGAACAGTGTGACAAGGGTTATGTAACACTGTTCCTCCACTCACGATTTCACTGAAATACGGTTGCTGACTTGTTGAATGAAAATGGTGTTTATTCTGTTCAGAATGCCTCGTATACCTAAGACAAATACAAAGCTGAATGCTGTTGATGAGCAATTGATGAAAACTGCTTATAAGTGTGGTGCAGAATGAAGGCAAATTTATAAGAAGCGTTGCAAAAACTTACGGTATTTACCACATGACTTTAAAAAGATATCTTTTAAAATATAGGGATGCAGAAAATAAAAATTTAGTTCATTTTAGTCCCAACTATTCAGTCAATAAAATATTTTTTGATAAATAATTGGAAATTCTTTTAAAGGATTATTTAATTAAAGCGTGCAAGTTACACCACGGATTGACAAAAAATTACGTTAGAAAACTTGCCTACCAAATGACTGTAAAAAACAATTTGAAGTCCCCTGCATCCTGGAATTCATTTGAAATGGCTGGAGAAAAATGGTTGCTAGGATTCAGGGCCAGACATCAAGAATTCTCAATAAGGAAGCCAGAAGGAACTAGCCTTTCCCGACCAATGGCTTTTAATGAAGCCAATGTGAATGAGTTTTTAACAACTTAAGCGAAATTTATCAAAGATATCCTAATTTACAAGCTTCTGACATTCACAATTTAGATGAGACGGCGCTGACAACTGTTCACAATCCTCCAAAAATGTTGGGGCCTAAAGGTCCGAAGCAAATTCGCCAGGTCACGTCAGGCGAAAGAGGCGTGTTGGTCACCGCATGTTGTTTTATTAATGCTTAATCAGTGCCGCCTTACCTTATCTTCCCTCAAGTTAACTTCAGACCACCTATGCTGAATGGAGCTCCTGTTGGAAGTGCAGGAAATGCATGTAAAAGTGGTTGGGTAAATGGTGGAATATTTCTTGATATTTTGAAACATTTCTCTAAATCCACTAAATGTACAAAAGAAAAACTTGTAATTCTCATCATGGACAACCACGAATCCCATATAACTATCGACAGCTTAGAATTTTCAAAAGACAATTGTGTTGTCTTAGTCACTCTTCCTCCTCATACTAGCGGAAAGCTTCAACCGCTGGATAAAACGGTGTATAAATCTCTTAAAACAAATTATAATGTGGCCTGCAACGACTGGATGCTGTCTAATCCAGGGCGTACTATAACCATTTATGATATACCGACATTATTTGCCAATGGTTTCCAATACACCGGTATATGGCCGCTAAACCGACTAATATTCACCCCAGATGACTTCCTTGCTTCCTACGTAACCGAGAGAGACTTTGAAGTAGTAAATAATGCAGATATGGTAGAGACCGAACAGCCGTCAGTTAATCAGTTTCCTGGCCCGAGAACCTCTAGGATAACTCATATAGGTACCACAAGGGAAAAATGACTCACGTGCTGCTAAGGTCAATACTCCTCAGAGTGAAACCATCACGTCAGGACTTGCACTGCCCTTGCTTGAACCTGAATCAGGCTCGCCACTTAAAAAGACCTCAGAAAAAGCAGGTAATACAGAAGTGTTTACACCTGAAATTATAAGACCTTTTTAAAAGGCGTTGCCAAGAAAAAATACAACACAACGTGGAAGAAAAAGAAGAAGTAAAATTCTGACTGATACTCCAATTAAAAACGACTTGATTGAAGAATTGAGGAAAAGAGAAAAGAAAAGAAATATAGCTCCCCCTAAACAAAAAGTAAAAAAAAATAAAAAGGTCATTTAGTCATCTTGCTCTTCAGATGAGAGTGTCAGTGTTATTTTAGACGATGATAGTGGTGATGAAAGTTTCTCTGAAAGTAGTGAAATTGATACTGAAGCAATATTAATTGAGAAAGGCAACTTTGTACTAACTAACTTGTTAGTAAACGGCTTTAAGGTTGAATTTTTGATTTTTGATCTATCCAAAGCTTTTGATCTTGTTAACCATAAAGTACTGCTGCAAAAATTATATAACTATAGTATTCGTGGTCGTTGTTATGATGTATCCTCGTATTTGGAAAACCGTAGCCAGACCGTTGTTGTTAAGCAGAATGGTGTCACAGGATATCCATAGCCCAAGTTTTTGAATCTTGGTGTTCCCCATGGAAAGACTTAAAAGATATATGTCAGTTTGCTGATAACACTTCATCTACGGTATACGGTTTAGATTATGAGCAATTGTCTATAGCGGGAAATAACTCTACTTCACGGGTTGTAATATGGACACAGTCTAACTCTTTGGTCACAAATAAATCAAAATCTAAATCAATTGTTTTTGATCCGAACAAACGATCTGATCGCTTCATTTTCATAAGAATTGATAGTGCTCCAATACCGGAAAGCCAGTCAAACAAGTTTTTGGGTTCGACCTTAGACAAATATTTATCATGGGAGTATCACGTTGACAATATCAGTAAAAAAATGAATTCGACATTATATGCTTTAAGAGTTTTGAGGCAGACAATGTTAGTAACCTTTTATAGAGCTTGTATTGAGTCCCAGACTTAGATATGGCATAATAACATGGGGTCGTAGTATTCATGCGAAATGGTTATTTATAATACAAAAAAGAAAATCCTACTATATTTTCTTTTAAATCTCGAGACTCTTGTAGAGAGCATTTTATAGATAATAAAATATTTAGATTACCTTCTTTATACATGTACGAATGTAATATATATACAAGGCAACATGAGTCTGAATTTGCTGTGAAGAAATTAATAATAAGTTGTAGTTTACACAAGCAAAGACACATTACAAATTAATAAATATTTGAAAATTTAAAAAAGGAATACCTATTTTAATACAAGACTATGACTATTCTGAAAAATCGATTGATGATGAATGATCTAATATAACCGGATTAAAATTACCGCATGTCTGACATGTAAACAACATTTTGAGGTTATGCGATGGGCGATGTCAAGCGACGATAGTAAGACGATTTAAAACTTCCTAAAATCCCTATGATTAGTAACATCAAAATTTCCTAACGGACAGGCATTGCAAACTACATCACAGACCAAAAGATAAATATACAAGTATGTTTAAAAATACAGGTCGGAATATATATTAGAATAAATTATACTTAGGCATTGGGGGCCTGTGTTAAAATTAAGAGTATTTTCTTGCTGTTTTATGTGGCACATTTCTGGAAATAGACGTTCAGACCAAAATTTTTCGAACGATAGGATTGAAACATCGTCGAAATTGAATTGGTGATTGCAGTTGACGCGGTGATCTGCGAGGGCTGTCCTGGTACTCCGATGCAAGCAACTCGATAATGTCGGATACGTTTCTCCAAATATTGGACCACATTAGAGCTTTTCAGGAATGGTGTCGGTGCCTAACAGGGTATTGATGGAAAATAGAGGAAACTTTAGGGGATAGGTCGTTAATAAACGGGATCTTATAATACTTAACAGTGTTGCGAGTGATCTCCAAACGTGCAGGCATCGTGGTAGACGAAGAACTAGTCCCAAAGTTATCTATATTTAGGGGTGTTAAAAATCAAGCTTTTTAGTAACCTCCTCGGGTAGCCGTTATTGGAAAATTTGTCGAAGAATATATTCAGGTTCTTCTTTTCAAAGAAAACATCCGACAATTTTAAAATGTACCTTCCGAAAGAGGTCGGTTTCAAATACCAATCGAGTATTATCTTCTGGTCGGGTTTCCTTATTGCCAAAGTCTCCAGAAAGGGGACAGAATTATTGGTTTCCAATTCTATGGTGAATCTTAGATTGTGATGGAAAGAATTAAAAACACCCAAGATAGCATCAGTTCTTGTATCCGGAACGGCAGTAATGATGTCGTCTACATATTTGTATAGAAAAGGCACCTCGAAATCCAGTTTCGGAAGGCAGGATTGGAGTAGTTCATCCATAACAATGCAAGCAAGAATCGGGCTTAGTGGACTGCCTATGGGGGTGCCAAAGGTTTGTTGGTAGTAATTACCATCAAATGTGAAAGAAGCCGATTGAAAAAGGAACCTTAGTATGTCCAACAGAGTGGATTGAAGACGTTGATTTGAAAGAAATTTGAAGAATTTTGTTGCCAAAATTGAAAGGAGCCTAAAATACGTTGGCTTAAAGAACGGATTTTCTGTTGATTAATATCCAGACTTTTACTAATCCTATTGCTCAGGTAGAATTGAGTTTGACTTATCCATAACATGCAGAAAACCGCTTTTGTTATTTTGTAAAATATAATGCAAAACTTTTTTTCTGTTGGCCTGATTAAATCTCAAACTTAAATCCTTTGTAAAATACATTGTTGGTTATTAATCCGTAGAGTGGTACATACATACATCGTAACATACAAAAATACAAAATCCCAAAGGTACAGGATAAAACAGAGTTAAATAAAGCAAATAACTGAAGCAAAAACCTCTTTAGTTACTTTCAGCACAGAAATACATTTAAAAGATGCTCTATCCTTATTCCACTTACAGCCACATCTCCGTTCAAAAAATTACATCCCATTTTCTCGCAATCCGACCACGAATGTTCTAATATCATCGGATTTAATATTTAAATGAAAATAAAATGGACCGTGGTGCATCTATTTTTCAACATAACGCTCCACCGTTCCGCACTATTTTTTACGTTTTAGTAGGCTTAAATCGCCTCGAGCTAGAACCGTCACATTAGTTACGAAAATGTCTTGGCATAAATATCTTTTACCTTTACTTCTTCCACATTTTTGACATAAAACAAACATTTGTTCGGTATGACCCCTCGCAGGCATTCATCTCAGTCCGGATATTTTATGTCGGTTCTGCCGTGCTCTCCAAGAGCGTATTTTTTACGTATTACATACATTGCTTTATGCAAATCTCGAAATGTTTATGGGCCCTTCCTAAATGTCTGTTGTTACAGGATAAGTTGAGCAAAAAACGTATGTATTACAGTGTTTTTTTGCATACCCTTATTTATAGTGTTAATTTCTAAAATTTTAAAAGAGCACTGCAAGGACGTTTTAGAGAAGGAAATTGCAACAGTTTGTAACAGGAGTAATTTTGTTTGAATGTTGTAAATGTATAGTTTATATTCTCACAAAATAACAACTCGCAGATGTTCTAGATTTTCTAAATAAACATCAAATATCCGCTCTACCTTCGGTAATTAAATTATATGTATATTACAAAATGTTATAAAATTCAAAGGGTGTTTACTTCCTTAAATTCTTAGCTCTGAAATTAAATTCTTTCGCTCTACGACACAAACCTTTATCGACATTAAGGCTAACATTTTTTACATTTTTTATGAAAATAATCCTTAAATTAAATGTAAAAGTTTAATATATTCCGGATATACTAAAAAGTTCGCAAGATAAAAATTACTTTAAGCTTCCTTAGATATATAAATCGAGATATTGCCTTACTATGCAGTTTTCATCAGTTAAATACATAAGAACAGAAGGAAGAAGAGTTTGTAGTTTTATTACATCATGACTACTGTTGCTGAAGATGCTTGAAAGGAATTTGTTACGCAAACTATTGATTAGGTAGTAGGTTAATGATAAATTTGGAAATTGTTTTTGTATATTACATTCCTAAGATCTTGAACAAAACATTGACTCGATATTGCTGTCACATGTTTAGATTTCTTGCACTTTACATGGGTGCCAAACAATGTTGACTATTATTTTTCCTGAAAATATAGATCAGGATGCTTCACATCAGCATATTTGGTTTCAACAAAATTATGCGCATCTTCACTTTGGCATCGACCGACGTTAGATTCTTCCCAAAATATTTCCAAGTTCACTTGATCTAACACCCTTAGATTTATTTCTAGGAGGTTATTTGAACACCGCATTTATTTCAATAGACCAATCAATTCAAAAAGTTAAGAAAAACGGAGCTCTAACAACTGTTAAAGCATCATCTATAAACAACACCATTAAACAATTTAGAACATCAGCAAATCGTTTATATAGTGCAATATTATTATACACCTATTCTCGGTTTTAACGACATCTTTCTTTTGACAGATGAGCATCTAAAAAGTGCTAAATTAATTTTATAGTTATGAAATTACAACCACTATCTGATCTTTTATTCAATTTACTTCAAAATTTAATTCGATTTTACAAAAGTACCTAACAGTAACACGATTGCGCACATGCGAAGTATTTTTTGATGGAGGATGATAGAGAAGGTTAAACTCTTCAAGTTGGCATCTTTGAAGTTTCTTCGCATATGTACGACTCGGTGTCATGTTTTGGATCAGTAGCCACCTGACGTAGAGGGTAGGGAGTGGGGGGAGGGGAGAGACGTCTGCAGAGACGTTATTATAAGTCCAGCCAAAGACAAGGACAGAAAGATATTGAAGTCACCACAATATTTTGAATCATAAGTTTTAAGGTAATTAATTAATTTTATATCATTTAATTTGTACACAAAGAAGGGGCATTTTAAGAAGAGAAAGTAGGTGGTAATTAAAAGCTTTCGAAAAATCACACACACACACTCACTACGCCATTCTGCACACTGTAAACTATTTTTTATAGGTTTTGTTGAATTAAACAAATTTAATTTCTTTGTAAAACATCTTTCTGACTTGTAATTTTTTTTTTGTGTAAGTAATTTAGAATTTTTTTTCACTTAGGTTTTTTTTTTCAACGTAAGATAAGCTCTCTATTCTGTTTTCTACACCTGCTGTAGAGTTAAGAATTTGCAAACCTCTGAGATTAATTTTTATGAAAACCCCTATTTTAATTTAAAAAGAGTAAAGCTCAAATTTTCTTAATTTTATTTTTAATAGAGTAGGAATAAAAGTGGACCCAATATAGAGCCTTGGAATACAATACAAAACCCTTACCCTTGCCGGCTGAGTTTGTTTGCCTATTAAACCAGTCTGCTAAAAGGGATCTAAACCAATTTCGAATTACTTTTTCCAGTCACATTTTTGACGCCTTGACAAGCAATACTTCGTGGTGAGCTTTATTAAAAGCTCCTGATAAATCATATTTCTTTTTTTTTCATGTCTATCGTATATTTTAGATTGTTGTGGTGATTTATAATAATAATAATAATTCCGCTGAACTTCTTCGGCTTCCTAAATTCTATCGATAGCCTCACTATTGCTGCAACTTTCGCTGTGTATTTCGTGTATCTATAAATGTGTTCAATGGCCTTGTTACAGCATAAATGTTAAAATTAAGATCCCTGTGGATCTGACCATTTGTTACAAGCTAGGCCGTCGCGACAATTATATGCCACACCCTATTCTGCAGAACTTTAATCCTCTTGAACCACGACTGACAAAGGTTAGACTAGATGACGGCGTTATAAGCAAGTATCCAGCAACTCAGAGGAGCCAGTGTCGAACATGCTCTAATAAACCGAAACGCCACTATGATAAAATGTGTCTAAAAGTGAGCCTCGAGTCGATTACCATGGCCAGACACTGCATCTTGGTTCACCAAGGCAGCTCCTATTCCCCAATAACGAGCCTTGAGGCATGCCAGCGTCAGCACGTTTAATCGGAGGAATACTTACTGAACCTCTTAACGCAGAAGGTTCTGTGGGAATACACAATATGCCATACCGTATTGAATGTCTGAGCAAAGTCCAGAAAAACTGCACTGACAGAGTGTCTCAGCTCCAAAGCGTCGCGTACTTCCTCCATTAACCGGAAAAGCTGAAAGTCTGCCGATAAACCCTCTCGAAAACCAAACTGGAAGTCCGGAAAAGAGTTGCCCTCGTTGATGATATCGTAGAGCTCTGCGAGAATTACTGACTCCGCAATCCTGAAAAAAATCGAAAGAAGACTTATCGACCTATAGCTGGATGGAGTTGAGAATTATTGCCACGCTTATGGAGCATGATGACCTCAGCATGCTTCCAGACATGCGGATACGTGCAATGCTGCAGCATGGAATTCAAAATGTTTACTAGGGTGTCAATGGCATTTTGGGGTAAACGTCTGAGGGCAGTATCCGTAATTCTGCCAGCCATTTCCCGGATGCTGATCCACCGCAGTACCTCTTCCAGGAAAAGACCAACCTCACGGTGTAAAGGGCCATATTGAGAGAGAGAGTATGTATTCAGCAAATACGCCGACTTTGTAAAGGGCCTCGCTCATTGGACCTATTTTGTCTGGCTTTCGGAGATTTAGCCAGGCGCAAAAAAAATCTAATGTCTGGGATGACAGTTGAAACGCTTTTCCACCATTGTTTCTCACAAAAAGTTCTTCGCGCAGGCGTGTGGCCATGTAATTCGCCACATGGGTAACTTGGGGGATGACAGTTTGTTGGACTCGTTTTCGAAGACTACGCTTCGAAGGCTGAACTCTTAGTTGAGCCGGCAGGTATCTAATTGGCTTGGGGACGGATTGCACGGTGGACTCGAAAATGGCCTGTGAGATGAGGCCCGTATAACATTCCTCCAGTTTCCTCCAGAGAATTCTGCATAAATTTATTATTATGGAGCAATTTTCATTCACTCATCTGCCCATTACACTTGAATAATAAACTGTATACTGAGGTCTCAATAATAATATTCTGATTACTGAAAGTAGTCCTGGATTAATCACATTAATTTTTTCGTCGTTTATTGAACTCACACCAACACATATTCAAATCTAAATAAATGGTAGTAGAGAAAATTACACTAAAACATTTCCATTGTATTTTTGCTGTTAATCAATAGAGACACTGAAACAATAGATTGTGTCGTTTACCTAAAACGATTAGCAAAGATTTACATTCTTATCGCTAAACGTGTAAACATCCCATCTGTCGTGAGTTAAATTAACTTTCACGTCCTGCTGTATGTTGTCCAATATTTCTTTCTTTATCATCATCTCCGTTCCCCCACAGGAAGAGAAATTGCTATGCTTTACGATGCAAAATCTACAGCCCTCTCGTTCCCACATACCGTTTTTAAAACAAAATAAACGTCAGATAAAATTTGTTTTCAAATCGATATCATTCCTTTCAATGGCAATCTATATAATAAATTAGAAGTCATCGGCGATTTCCTTTTTCCCAGTTGTAAGCCATCGGTGAAATAACGAAATAAACTAATCGAGATAGGTTAAGATAACTCAATCCTTCGCCCGTTCGGTTATTGATGGCCGCACATAAAGCAACACAATCAAATCAAAGCCTCTCTTGAATGAGTGGGCAATAGCGAACGAAAACAGACCAATGTGTAACATCGCCAAGAAGGATAGAGCAATCCTCGAGAAAAATATACTTTTCGCTTTTTGCATCTTCTCTTCCCGGAACGAAGTCGTTTTTACCTCTTCCACGATGATCGTCAGTTCTCTCGTTTAGTGAGGAAGATTTGTTTTCCGGGCGCCTCCTAAAGTAACACATCAAATAAATTGTTTACCGGCTGTAATTCACAGATTTTAACTCGCTTTCTATATTATTAGTCATTTATATAGCGTGAAGGAAGGCTGTGCGAAAGGAAAAAAAAACGGCGATGATGAAAGGAAAAAGCAACGAGGAGCGTGGAAACCTTTCGACTTACGAGTCGAATATAAATCGGGTTTGCTAAAATTGATGGAGTAAAATGAAAATACTTTGAGTAAATTTGTTCGCCTAAGTGGAACGTATAAATTTGAATGAATAAACCAAAATAAAGTTAGTGTGAAACGAGAGGATGTGTCGACTTTAACTTCTACATTATGAGACCCACAAATACGTGTATTGATTGAATTTGGCCTAATTTAGTTCATTAGTGATTATAATTTATCAAAGATCAACATGTGCAAAATCCATATCTTACTTTATATAAATGAGTAAAAGTAGAAAGGAAATCCTTCAAAACTAAGGAATTTTTATTGACTACTGTTCCATATAAGCCGGGGTAAACATTTCTTCTTCGGAATCTTTACCATGGGCGGCGCACGAGATGCATGTCGATAGGGTTGTCATGGTATGCTCTTTGCAAATAGGAAATACACTCGTTCCACAGCCTTGCATGCTAAACCTATTTTCTTTCTAATGGCATAATAGCTCCAGCGTATTTATGGTGTTCATCATATGATGTTGATGTAGCAATAATATTTGGAGTATTACCAGTGACGGCTGCTATTTTTCTTGGAAGCGTCAAGGATAAGGTAGGAATTGATGGGCGACGTGTTAAATGGGAAGTGTTAGCTGTTTTCAGAGGTCCATTATATACTTCCTTCTTGATGTCACAACACTTGTATAATTTTTGTAAATTATTTGTCCATTTATGTTTCACGCAATATTCAGCTATGTTCAGTAACTTTAGTGGAAAATACGGCAAAGGTTTGGCCAGCGATTCTTTTTCGTTTCACGCAATATTCAGAAAAACTTGAGTCGATCCACCACATCTACGCTACCTTTAGTCGAGTTATAAAACGTGATAACTTCATCATTTTGTTTGCCTCATTACTAGTTGCATCAATTGTGTCATCAGTATGGATCCAAGGTTGAAAGCATCAAACAATTTTTTCTTCGGGAAGTCAAATGAAACAAGAAGACAATTACTTTGATCTTTACCGTAAGAAATATGCCAACTAATGTAAGTTGATGATTGATAAGTAGGTTATTGGCAAGGGATATTGAAATAAAATAATTATCTACAGTTACATTCCTTCCAGACTTGGCTATAGTAGAAATTAGTCTCTTCACAACACTAGCAGCATCATTAGGCACACGAAAAGGTCCATCAGGTTCCATATTGTGTGTGTAGAATGTTCTTGCATTAAGCTGTAGATTGTTATGCTGTATTTTGCCGATTTCTTTACATTATACTGTCTAAAGCGGCACTTGCCACGAAAAGCTTCAAGCACTGCTTCAAGCATGTCTATTGTTACATACTCTCCAACACTATAATTATCGGAACACCTTTTAAGAAAGTTTTCAAAAATATTTCGAATAGGCGTCAAATTGTCATATTTAGCGTTTTCTTTTCTTATAGTTCATCATCAGACCTCAAACTTCTCATGAGCATCAGATGAAATCTTCTTTGGGGCGTGCATTTCTATAAAGTCTGTTAAGATTCGCGTAATTTAGTAAGTCCCCTGTACAATTTCATGAATAAGCTCATCACGGAAGAAAAGGTTCTAACTGTCTAGCGCTCTTTACGCCTGCAAGCTGGGTTATCAAATTATGTGAACGTGTTTTGCTTCGGGATAAATTTGGTTTATGTTGTAACCACTCAGTCTTATCTTTTTCCAAAGAAAGAGGTACCTTATATTGACTAACTAGGGATATAGGCGCATCTACATCAGCAATAGAGGTTTTGTCAGCTTCTGATACCGTTTTTTCTGAGTCTGTATTGTGTTCACTGTGCTCAGAGCGATAGTGACTATTTTCATTTTCACTTTCTAAAGGCAATACTTCGTCGTCGGATTTTAACTGTTCATACCACTTTAATAGCTTTAATAGTTTGCTTATCATAGTTCTTGTTTTCCAGAATCAACCCTAACCCTCTAATGTTTTTTTAAAACTATTATCGCTATCTTTTAGTACTCATAAAACAGTTATATATTTATATGTTTTATAGTTTTGGAGATATTAAAGCAAATAGCGAAGGGTAGCGTTGGCTTTAGGGCATCCATCCCCCGAAAACGGGTTATTTAGCATCTATGGAAGTTACCGTTGTTCTTACATTGCATCAGTCTACAAATCCACCAAATTTCATTTAAATCGGTCACCACCACTTGCCAGTGTTTCCTTGTAAGCGACAGTTTCCGGGTTAAAAACGTTGTTCTGTAAGAACATTCAAACAGCTTCAACATTTTGGAAAAGTTTGAAGCCATCAAATTCAAGCTATTCACGAACTAACGAATCATACAAAAATAGTTACCTCCACCCCCTCCCTTCGCCCACTAAACGAGCTCTTGTTTGTAAAATTATAGATCTTGAAGTTTGTTCTGTAATTTTCTTTTCGTAATTTGAACCTGTTGTTTTAAGAAAGAAATATTTTTGAAACTATTTATGTGACCGTCATGAAGGTACAACTTAATGATCGAGGAAAAAATTATTAAGCACTAAAGTTTGTACGGGTTCTTCGGTCCTTTAGTAAATAAAAAACTTTAACGTCTAGTTTGAAGTAATTCGAAATTTTGAATTTCTTCAAACTAGACGTTAATCTAAATTCTTTTTAATTAATATATAATTTCCTGAAGAAGTCACAGAATTGTGACGAAATATTGAAAATAATGATTTTTATTTACTAAAGGGCCGAAAATCCCGTACAAATTTTATTGTTTGACCAAAAAACGGTCAAAAAACAACATCAATAAAAAAATTATTACCCTCCCTTTTTGGAAAACTGAAAACTGTCCCCCAGATTGTTTTAAATTTTAGCCTCCTATTTTCTAAAATTTTGTGGAGGGGATGGGAGTGACGGGATGGGTTCTACATCTAAAAAGCTAAGAGGAGGACTCTCCAACAGCGTGGGACTAAGAACAACCTGAATCACTTTTTAAATGTTGTGATTGGAGAGCTAAACTAACAGCCATGAACGTCTCCATTGAAGAAAAGTAAATACAAACTAGTTTTAAAATACAGAGTGTTCCCCGTAAAATTATATCATGTGTTCCAGAGATGATTTTGATCCAACAAAACTTATAGCTAGTTTTTAGGTATGCTAAGGTGGTTAATAAAATCTTTAAATTGCCATGAATGTTTGATATTTCTGCAAGTAATATTTTTAATTATTTTAGCGACATATTTTGAGAATTTGTGTCGATATTTATCCTTATAGTAACGACTAGTTCATCTGCATAGCCTTAGTTGTTAAAGCCTTCTAAATGCAGCTGTCTAAGTTATCAATGTTCAAAAGCCAATGCACGCACGGTAGTATATAATATGCAACTACTGCACCAAATTGTAAGGAGCTCTAGCTTTTATTATCAATTTAAAGGAGGTGTATCAAAACGGCTATCTCTCTCCATGTTTTTACAAGATCATCTGAGGAGTATGACCAAATTTCGCGACTGTATAAAGCTGTTTTGACTGTAGCGTAAGCTTCAGCCAGTTAGTCAGGAAAAGTTGACATAACCTAGAGATATAGCAGGTGGTAAATAATAATAGAGAGAAATTAACAAGGTAAATAAATCAAAAAATTAAGAGGAAACAAAAGAAGTGAAAAAAAATAAATTGAAACAAAAAATACACAGCACCTAATCTAGATTGAAACATCGATTATTTTAATCTCGGGGTAATTTAAAAAGATAATGGCATTACAATAGATTAACTCTGACACTCCCGTAACGGAACATTCAAAAAATATCAACGTAAATTCTCGGAAAGGTGTAACATGGAAAAAAGGGTGGCAGTCAATTTAAACTGTCTGGGGAATCGAAGCAGTACAGAGTAGCTATTCCACCGTTCAAATCAACTCATTGGGAAAATGAGGTTTTTTTCTGGCAGTTTCCGACATTTAGTACACGTGCGACCTGGCAATGCTCTCCTGGCAGGTTGAAGGACTTGCAAATGACTTGTTTTAGTGGAATCGGGAGAGAATTCAACTGCCACTTCTTTAAAGCGACCGTGTGTGTTCGCCGTCTTGTTTATATACATTATTTCAATACGTGATTTTCTCATAATAGTTGAATGGTTTCGCTCAATGAGCTTCATCCGAACTCCGATAATATAATAAAATTCCGAAGGCAAAAAGAACGAAGGCGCCGTTTGAGTTCTCGCGACGAAAATGTTTACGTAAGCCCTTTAACGGTAGTCATAGAGCGCACGGATTTTCTACATGGTGTTATAAGTTCGAACTCTTTGATGTAGCTACGGAATAATAATTAGCTGCGATTACCGACGTTACGAAGTCGGAGGAAACATGATGTGCCAATCTTTGAATGTACATAAGCTTTTGATTTTCACCTTCATGAGGTCGATCGATTCAGCTAGACTTTATGCACGGCTTATTACGTGAAAGTAATTATTTCGAGAACGGATCTAATTAAACAGTAAAGCTGTAACAGCAGTCACAGGTAACGCGTTTGTTAAACAAACACACCCTTAATTTTAGCAGGAAGGGGAAGTAATGTATGTATGAACATTACGAAAGTCAGTGTCATATAACAAGAGATATACATACATATATGTGGCAACTTCAGGGCGTCAAAAGAGTACTACTGCTATCTACATACAGCGTTAGTAAAAAGTCCCGGAACGGTCGAATAACTTTGTTATTTGAAAATTATGATTTCTGAAATTTGGTATGGGGGTATAGTTAATATAAATGGATTTTATGCAATACAGTATATTTTTTTCGCTTCCGGTTTAATCGGCAATACATCTAACTTTTTTTTTAAACGCAACGCCCAGATTTTTTTAACACTTTTGAATGCAAAATAAAATACTACGTTCAGGAAGTATTAAGATGTTTATTTTTATTCACAAGAAAACAGTTAAAAAATTAAAAAAAGTGTTCTAATACAGAAAAAACTAGGTACTTTTGAAAAAAGTTGTTGTTTAGTGTTTGCATTCTTTTTGCCGTCACATTTGACAATTTTAAAGCGTTTTAACTTTTGCATCGCTATAAATTTACTTATTTTAGACATTGACATATTTGAAAATGGTAGTAAAACTTACTGAATCAGAACGAATTGAGATATTAATGATGCGTGGGTACGGTGATCGTCAACGTTCTTTTGAAGAGGTTCGTATTTTGTTTAATACTGTTTATCCGGATCGTCACATTAGTAAAAGTACGGTATGCCGAACAATTCAAAAGTTTGAAGTCTTTCGTCAGGTGAAGGATTTACCTAGAAGGGGACGTCCATTAACAGCAACAGATGAAGAAACTAGTTTGAATGTGTTACTTACAGTGAAAGAAAATCATCACGTGTCCACAACAGAATTAGGTCAAATTCATGAGATCTCTCAAAAATCTGCTCATAAGATTCTTAAATAAGCAAGAATGAAAGCCTATAAAATGTATCCCGTCCATGAGTTAACTGAAGATGATCCAGATCGTAGACTAAATTTTTGCGAAACAATGACGGAATTGATCGAGAAGCAGCCTAATGTTTTAGATCACATCATTTTTCCAGATGAGGCAAAGTTTTGTCTCAACGGCACTGTGAACTGACATAATTGTCGCTACTGGTCAATTGAAAATCCGCATTGGATTGAAGAAGTCCATACACAGCGTCCTCAAAAGGTGAATGTCTGGGCTGGTCTTGTTGGAAACAGCATCATAGGACCATTTTTTATAAGAGGAAATTTAACTGGCAACGTCTACTTAAATTTATTGCGAAATGAGGTTGTTCCAGCACTTGCGGCCCTCTATCCAAATGCAAACATAGGTGATCACCTTAATGCACATTTTTGGTTTCAACAAGATGGAGCTCCCCCCCATTTTGCCCATAATGTCCGCGATTATTTGAATGAAATTTTTCCGGAACGTTGGATAGGACGTGGAAGAGCAATCGAATGGCCAGCACGTTCGCCAGATCTCTCGCCATTAGATGTTTTCTTTTGGGGTCACTTGAAATGTCAAGTGTACAAAAATCGTCCCCATAATCTTGAACAATTGGAAGAGAGAATAGTTCAAGAAGCCAATCGCATCACTCCAGAACAAACACAAAATTCAATAAGAAATTTTACTGACCGTTTACATTTTTGTCAAATTGTAAATGGAGAGCATTTTGAACAATTATTGTAATCGCAACCTGAATAGACAGGTATCTTGATTTTTCTGTATTAGAACACTTTTTTAATTTTTTAACTGTTTTCTTGTGAATAAAAATAAACATCTTAATACTTTCTGGACGTAGTTTTTTATTTTGCATTCAAAAGTGTTAAAAAATCTGGGCGTTCCGTTTAAAAAAAAAAAGTTGGACGTATTGCCGATTAAACCGGAAGTGAAAAAAATATAAACTGTATTGCATAAAATGCATTTATATTAACTATACCCCCATACCAAATTTCAGAAATCATAATTTTCAAATAACAAAGTTATTTGACCGTTCCGGGACTTTTTACTAACGCTGTATATTGAAACTTATATAAAGCTAAATAAAAGGTGCGTCAGATGTGATTCCCATCATAGGGCAAAGAGAGCAAATTACTATTTTCGACTATATTGAGTTTTCATATTTGTTTTAAGCCCTTTGTAGGTTAGTTTGAGCCCATTGTAGGTTGTTTATTTCGAAAGTCTTCAACCCCCCAGATAACGTTAGAACATTTTGCAACTACAAATTAAAGTGACTTGATCAGCATCTGATGTAATCGATAACATATCCGAAATAGACGAAATCTGTAGTTTATTATTCCTTCCAACCTTACATGTGTGTTTTTGGGGAAAGATGTTGGGAACCGATAGTTTTGCGAGCAAAATCCCAACACTAAACATATGCGATTTTATGAAGCATTGGGAGATAAATTTAATCTCTGCTTTCCGTATAAGAAATTTAGAAATTTCAGTACATTTTGGATGTCGCGTGGTCTCCGTACTTCTTGTAGAACCAAGCGAGAATTGTTTGTTTTAAGTAAAATATACCCTAATAATGTAATTATAAAATATTATAAAAAATATTCCAAAATTCTTAAGGAGCTTTTACAGTTAGCCAAAACTTTGCATATTGATAAAGTTATAGCGAGCTCGGGCAACAAAATCAAAACTACTTCGAAAATAATAAAGCAAGGAACGTCACAATATATTGGTAATCCGGTCAAAAATATTATAAATAGCTTTATAGGTGTAGGCATGTATCCAGATTTCTTTAAAGTTTCCAAACTTGTCGAAGGCATTACTCCCAAATCAGCATGGCTACTTAAAGAATAAATCTACCACTACTGCTCTTAGCGAAAACAACTTTTATTCACTATTTTCATAAATGATCTACCTTTACATGTTACAGGTTAGACAAGTCTTTATGCGGACGACACTAATGTGATTGTAACAGGTTCAACGTAAAGTGAGCTCCTTGAAAATTGCCGTATAGTTCTGGGGGGAGCTGAAAGCATGGTTTTCCAATAATAAACTAGTTCTTAATTAATTATGAAAAAACAAAATTGCTGCTATTTCAACAAAATGATTAAATAAACACTATTGCAAATACGACTCAGATCTCCATCGTATGGAGCTGTAATTCCTCGGGTTTGGCAGTTGATTCGTCCTTGGATTGGCGCGCATATATAGATAAAGTCACTTCTAAATTGAATTCAGCAATTAAGGGTAAAATCGCCCATATTGAACCAAAATTTATAGAAGCAACGGTAACTTTTCGTAAAATAAAAATTAAAGTAGCTGAAATTGTGGACAAATGTTTATTGAATATTTAGGATGACAAACGAGCTTTATAAAAAAGAAACTAATAATTATTAATTACAATAGTTGTAGTTCCAAATGGTTCAATTTCAGGAACGAGTTGCCTAAGTTGAACCTTAAATGAACCTGATAAATTGTATTAATTATTTGTAAACTGTATTATGAAAGTACTAAGTTCAAATAAAGAGTAAAACAAAATTGAAACATATAATAATTATCATGGGACGCATGCTCCACAAACAAATTTCTTTTTGCTTTAGGCCTACACCCACACATTCACAGTGAAACCACGTCTTGCATGGTGTGCATTGAATCATGTCCTTATAGTCTATCATTGAACACTTTTTACACAACCATCCATTAGCTTCTGCACTCTTTGGCTGAGAGACAACTATTGAACCAGATACCGCGCGGACATTTAATGGCACAATTTTTTTCTTGGCTTCCGTTTGTTAATACTTACTTCAAGAGTTTATTTATATGGACTGCCAGTAATTTCTAGAGCTTTCGGAATTCCTCTTCTTTTTTTTTGGGATGGTTGGTGTACGAGGGATGGTAAACGAGCAATTTCTTCTAAACTAACTGACAGAAAGGTAGACGAATGCGTAGAAACATCAGCTACATTTGAGTCTAAATTCGCTATTGGTGTTAAACTACGACTTCTTGAGTACTTTCGTTATTTTAAGAATTCGGACACAAGGTACGTCCTCTTCACTATCTATTTTTATTGTTAATTTTCTTCATTATTCAGCGTCACACAATTAACCCAGCTACTCTAATGCGTTACTGCGCATAATACACTTTCCAATGCTTAGGTTTAAAAAACGATCCATCAAGAGGCTAAAGCCAGTGAGTGGTGTGACCAGGCAATTGCACTAAAATGACTCCGTTTTCTCTTTTTAGAAGCAGTGCTTCAATATTTTTGCAATGGGTGGTATGCCCGTCCAATAACAATAACACTTTATTTTCCCGTGTTGGATGAACAACGTCAATAAAGTGGCAGACATTTGGCAAAAAGTTGAGCTGTTATGTAGCCCGAGTCTGAAATCTCGACCTTACTTAATTCGGCAGTATACCTCTTTTGTTTGAAAATTATCATAGGTGCTCGCTCTACACTTGCAACAGATCCAACAGCTCTTACACTCTTGTAATAAGTTACAACTTTCAGGCATTTTTTGGCCACCGTCGAAACCCCTGAATCATCCATGTTAAATATGTTCGTGGAATTAATTTTGGGCTTATCACACAAATTTCCAGCAAGTCAAAAGTTTCTTCAAAATTTTTTTGTTGAATGCCTTTATTCGATTAAGTGACGTAGATTCGGGTTGAGGTAGTGACAGATGTTTCTTCCTCCTCATGAATCTATAGTACCATTTTGTGCCGGCCAGTTTCCGTTCTATATTAAATTGATGGAGAATCTTTTTTCTCAGCTAACTCGAACGCTAACTTTCGAATATCACGAATAGTTAATCCAAAGAGACAGTTCGCAAATTCAAGTATGTGTTCACAAAGTAATCTTCCAATTTCGAGTTCAAACGTAGGGTTTGGGCCTAACATTTTACAGGATCCTTTAGCAACTTTATTGGTATTTCGAATATGGCGAAGACGAGTGGACTCTATATTTGCTTAGACAAAAACACAAATTCCATGTAAACATGTGGAAAACTTTCTTTAGTGATGACACGAGTCGCTGATCCACTTTGTGTGTGATATTTGGCACCTTTATGGTATCCACTTCTGAGTGGCGACCACCCTCTAAGATACCATCTTAAAAGGATGGGCAGAGTTGAAACAGCCAAGCAAATACTTTGCGAGTGCAAAGCATAGCATCAGGCGACCTTAACACTTGAAAAGATCGAAGCCTTGGCACCTAAACTAGTACTGAGATTCTTTAAGAACATTGGAATAGATGGGCTACTGATGGGATAGGGTAATCAAAATAGATCAATAGATGACAGTGAGGAGGTATATTGCAAGAAAATAGAGCAATCTTTGAAGGTAGTACTTACTTAGATAATCAAACATTTGAATATACACGATGTAAAAAAAGATATGCAGTTACGTGCCTACGTAATATGACGTAGCAATCAAGAAATATAATTGGTCGATACATTATTTTAAATTGCGTTGCAATTATATATAATTCCAGATAATATTTTAATTTCTACGTTAAGTACAGTTTCTCGTGACTGATTCTATTTTACTAAATAACAACGATAGTATAACCTCTATCGCCCATACGAAGGTATAAAACATTTTCTATAGCTTCCTGCATACTGTATAACTCAACAAAATTAATTTTCTCTTTTCACGTAACAAAAGAGATGCAATTTTCAATTGTTTAAAGGCGAGTGTATGCATTTGCTCTAATTATACTTTATATTTAAGAGTCTGGCAATAATATGGCTAAGGAAAATAACGATAAATTTATCAACGGTATTCATTTATAGCACTGACAATAAAAATTTCCTATTCAATGTGGATAATACTGACTTTGTCGAGAGTCAGACGTTTGATTCAAGTACAGTGGGGATGCTTTATATTCCATTATGAGGAGCTCTTTTGTTGAATAATATTTATGTCGGAGGCACACAATTCCAACTTCCTGTATCAACAATAGATTCACAGACACTTGAGGTTTCTCGAAATCCGTCTTGCAACTACGGGAGTAGTATTGCTGCTCTCTCTTCCTCGTCGCCCTCCTTAACATGTTTCCTTTAAGATTTTCGCTAGAACTAATATAAGGAGAGCAAGACAATTATATTAGAGAACCGTTTGCTTCGCGTACTTATAACGACCATTGAATTGAATAATTTGAGCGGAAAAGCAAGCCAAAAATGCGATAATTTTCCTTAATAGAAATTTCCAATTATACCGAATCAATATGCTTGATTATATTGCGTTGCTAATGACAATTAAACATTATCAATGGGTGCCAGTGGATATATTTCATCGTAATGGAATACTATTTTAGAATAATGAATAATAATGTCTCTCCAATAGAGAACGATTAAATTTGTACTGTCAGTTAGTTTGTAATAACCCGCCGATAGCTTTTGCTATCATCTATATTTGTATTATGCATAGATATTACGTCTGTTCATTTGGGCCATTCAATGGCATACACTTTGGACTTTCTAGATTTAAAAAATGCTTGCTTTATTTAATAAAATCAATATAGATCGACAATAAACCTAATTATACAAATAGATCCACAAATTTATTGTTAGCATTTATAAATGTTCGTACTCTCTCTGAGTCCTTCTTGAATTAACCTTGCAGTGTATTGAACTGCATCAATGTTTTCTTTAAATTCAACATCTTCTAGAAGAACCAGTATGATTTCGTCTTTACCTAGAACTCTGTCGATCAGCAGTTCATCAATTTTTCTCAACACCCAAGTCAACAAAACGCTCTCCACCAATTAGCTGTACCAAGAAGATTATAAAAGGATATTAGTGGATATTTGGAGCTCGTAATTGTTAATTTTAACTGAATCCGGCTAAATTGTTACTCCAACATGCCGTGAATGTTAAAAGACTTGATTCAGGCATCAGTACTGTAAACGTTTTGTCCTTTTCGATTGTTACCAAAATATATTGCAATGTTTGCTTGATGCAGTAAGTTTTGCATGTTGTGATATTTCCTGATCCTAGTGATTAGATAAGGGATATCATATTTGATTGTAGGAACAGAACTTGTACATTTCATGTTTCGATTCTGCATGACCTGGTGCATTATCTATTATAAAAAAGCGGACTTTCAATTCCAGGTCTTTTCATTAATATATCTTCTAGTTTCTGGGACAAAATATTTGGTGAAACATTCTATAAAGATGTTAATCGTTGCCCATGCTTCCTATTTGCCATCCAATAAACAGGTAGTGTATCAAAATCAATACAGTTGTTTGCTCGAGACTTGAGTGTGCAATTGCATAAGCAGGGGCCTTAAGACTATTCATCAAAGCGTTGTACATAAACAAATGAAAACCTTTTGTAATTTCTTCCTCATTGGAGATCTGATCTAGCACGTGTCTATTAACAGCAATTATTTTTCAAAGGAAATTCTTCGACAGCCTTCTCATCTGTAGAATCAATTTTGCACTTCATATTTATATTGTGAAGTGCAAACGTCTTTGGAAAAATCGCGCTAGCCAACCCATGCTTGCAGGAAAGCATGAATTACTTGCGCCGAAGAGGAAGGTCCTTGTTACTTAATGTATATAAAAATTCTTATGGCTTTCTATCTGATGGTGCTTCCGTCTAATAGTACTTTTTTGGCTATTTTCGTCTATCCTTGCCACCACTTCATTTTGCTTTGCCAGGAAAGTGTTAATTTTATTAAAAGTTAATAAAGTACTATATCTCTAGGACGACTGGCTAAGCTAAAAGATCATATGACACTAAGGTTCAATTTTAACAGTTAGAAGTTATTCAAGACCAGGAATGACTGACGCTATCAAGATGCACGCATTCTAAGACAACCAGTCAGCACTAAAGGTTCTAAAGTCATACATCTCTAGATCTAAATTACCCTGGGACTAGCTGCTCACCCCTCAATGCTCTGGCCTAAAGAAGCACAGGCAGACTGATGTTGGTACCAGGTCACTGGAGGTGAGAGGACAACGAAACTGCTGCTGGTCTCGCAAAAAAAGCACAACGTTCCGATATATTGAAGCAGAGCCATTTTGTTGTGCCACTAAAACCCATAGAACAGCTCATCTGTAATAGTGGGAGGATGAATAAAAAATCGCGTATTGGACTAAAATCTCAAAACTAAGACAATCAAAAAGTTTATTACTTTTCAGTCAACAAGGCTAAATCTCTGATAGAGCTCAACAGAAGAGACCTCAGGACCATCACAGCCAACATTAGAACTATAGCCCCCAAGAAAATTCTAAACCTTTTCAGAAGTCTAGAGATGGGGGACTAAAAGATTAAGGGTCA
>CM043018.1:131698565-131822371 GCA_023690525.1 Holotrichia oblita
GCCTATTTAGTAAATCTTTCTCCACTGGTAAATTAAATCCCCATTGCATAGCAACCCTACGTTGACCTAATGCTGCACATTCGAAGATAATATGAAAGGCTGCATTTTCATAAGAGTTCATCTTTATAGATCTCCATCTTATTTATATGACGTCTTAGACAGCCATGTCCCACCATGTTGCCATGACAGACATGTTACTGCCCTAAGTTGAGTCCTGTTTAATGCAAATAAGTCAGCAGTTAATCGTTGTGACGGTTGTTCCATCATCCATTTGCTGTGCCTTTGTTCAGCTACATGGTTCCAATTTAGATGGTGCTGTTTTATAATCCACTCATTAATTGCACCACATACTGCACTCTTTGTGATACCTGGTTCAAGTCCGGTAAATTTCATTTGGAAACCCTTCCTCGCTAGCTGATCGGCTGTGAGTATAGATGAAAGACAAAGGCTACCAACAACAAATAAGTAAATAAAGAAGAGCAATTGATCGTTCAAATTACGAGAAGGTTACAGGAGACTTACATATGGAGTTTTCAAAATAACTTTAGCGTGAATTAATACCTGCTGCGATTATTTGCATTGGGTTGTATTGTAATAGCCAATCAATAGAAATTGGACCATGCATTGTATGAAATTTTTATTCAATTAGCCAATGCTACCACCACCTTCAATCTTTACTATTCCTCCTTAACCCTTAGTTACTCGCGCTGGTGTATTTTGTACACCAGTAACGAATTTTCAGCGGTTACTAAATGTATAAATTTTAGTCAAAGTTTGAGTGTTACTGTTTTGGTGTCCGAAATACACCGCGCGGGTAATTATGTATTAAGTATTTTTTAAGTAATACTCTGAATAATGATTCATTAGATATAATTGAGTAATTTATGTTTTAATTATCAATTATACAATTATGAAAATAAAACAATTATATCAACTTTATAACTGACTATATTTAGGCAACGTAAATCAAAAATCCAGAATGGTTGGCAGATGCGGAAATGTTAGCTATTTTGGAAGCTACTGGTTCGGCAGAAGAAGTGAGAGGCGAAGAAGACGATTCCATTTTTTACAAAGCGACAATGATAGTAATTCTGAAGTGGAGACCTCTGAAGGTGCTGATGAAATGGATAGGAATATAATGTTTTTCACGGATATTTTTTTTCTTGGAAAAAATAAATCTAGGATATGGCAGAAGAAGCCTGTTATGAGTAAGTTTTCCAAAACTCCTAAAAAAAAATTTAGTGAAAATATTGCCACGTCCCAAAATGCAATAAATATAAGGAATAAACTTGATGTGTTCCAAAAGCTTTTCACAAACGATATAACTGACAGCATTGTGTTGAATACCAATAAATATATTGTAACCACACAAAAGAATTATGCTAGAGAACGCAATGCTAAACCGGTTACCAACACAGAACTCTTGGCATTCTTTGGTTTACTGTTTTTATCCGATATAAAGAAGGCTAATTATACCAATTTTCATTAACTCTGGACACAAGATGGAACCAGATTTGACCTTTTTGCAGCTTGCAGGAGCTATAATCGTTTTCTGTTTATATTGTCGGCTATTCGATTTGATGACAAAGAGACCAGATATACACGCCGGAGAACAGACAAATTGGCAGCTGTTCGTGAAATATTAGACCAATTTGTTTCCAACTGCAAAAACAACTATTGTCATAGTGAGTTCTTGGCCATCGATGAAATGCTAGTTCCATTTTGGGGACGCTGTAGATTTATACAGTACATCCCTAGCAAACCCGCCAAATATGAACTGAAAGTATTTGCACTTTGTGATGCCAAGACGTATTACACTTCCAATTTGGAGGTGTATTGTGGACTAATGAAACTTACAGACCGAGTAAAAGGAAGTGGCCGCAATTTAACTTCTGATACTTGATACACAAGTATTCCACTGGCAATATTACTTTTGCAAAAAAAATTACATTGGTTGGCACTATTAGAAACCTAAACACTTTAACCCACTGAACACCAAACAAGTTTTAACTAAAACACCGACGCGTTTCAACAGCAATGCTGTCATTATCAAGGCGATAATAAAACTAAATTAAAATAAAATCTACAAAAACAGGTAACCTAAATGTTATGCACGGTCAATCCGATACGCATCATTAATTTCCGATTAACGAAAACAATGACGAATACGGTATAGGGCCATTGTCACAATTCATTACACAAGACTTATTTTTAAATATTTCTAAACTTTCGAAAACATTTAGAAACTTACAATTGTTTATTTGTCTAATTAATTTAACATTCGTATGATCGATGTTGATCTGTTTCAAAAATGTGTTGGGCAACGCTCGATTTCTCAATTCTATTAAATCTAAGATGAGCCATATGCTCTTTGAATCTAGTTGAGACTGCTCTCTGGTTTGCCCAATATATTTTTGATTACAATCTTTACAATTGATTTCGTAAATACCTGACTTTTCTAGTTGTATTTTATCTTTAGGGTTACCGATGAGACTTAAACTAGTCCCAGAACTGTAAACTATTCTGAGATCTAGCTCTTTGAAGATTTTACTCAAACCTTTAGTGATAAAGGGAGCGTAAGGGAGGGTCACAACGGGTGAAGCTTTAACATCCTCTCGAAAAGTCGTAGATTCTTTCACAGTTTTCTTATAATTAAACTTCCTAATTAACTTATAGATATGCTGAGGCTGGAAACCATTACACTTGGCCGCATCTTTTATAATTTTAAGCTCTTTCTCATATCTCGCCTTGTTCAAGGGAAAAGTGAAGACGGCTTGCCATTTTGTGTTGAACACAATGATGGGAGTCTGAATTTGAAGTGTGTTTCCTTTCTATACACGTCAAACTCTAATCTATTGTTATTTCTAATTACTAAAGTATCTAGAAAGGGTAGCTGACCGTTTTCTTCTCTTTCAAAAGTTTTATGGTTTCGAACCGATTATTTAATCTATTGAGAAAATCGTCGATATTACATTTTTTAGTGTCAAATATAGCGAAAATATCATCCACATACCTCAACCAAACCCTAGGAAAGTATTCGCTCTCAGATTCTAAGTCCTTTTCAAAACGGCTCATGAAAAGGTTAGCCAAAAAGGGCGACAAGGAGTTACCCATTGCCGTACCTTCCAGCTGTTCATAAACTCATTGTTTGAGTCAACAATGTGTCCAGGAATATATTCGCTTAACTGACATCTGTATGAAACAGAACATTTTTCAATTCAACGGTGGTTTTTATGAACAGCTGGAAGGTACGGCAATGGGTAACTCCTTGTCGCCCTTTTTGGCTAACCTTTTCATGAGCCGTTTTGAAAAGGACTTAGAATCTGAGAGCCGATAATTATTTTCACACTAGTGTATTCGACGATTTTCTCAATAGATTAAATAATCGGTTCGAAACCATAAATTTTGGTACTTGTGAAAGAAAAAGAAAACGGTCAGCTACTTTCTAGATACTTTAGTAATTAGAAATAACAATAGATTAGAGTTTGACGTGTATAGAAAGGAAACCAGTTTAACCTTCAGACTCCCATCATAATAAAGCCTGAATTTTTTGGTCCACAGACTTCTCACTTTTCCCTTGAACAAGGCGAGATATGAGAAAGAACTTAAAATTATAAAAGATGCGACCAAGTGTATTTTCAGCAGGCTTCTATAAGTTAATTAGGAAGTTTAATTATAAGAAAACAGAATCTACGACTTTTCGAGAGGATGTTAAAGCTGATCCTTACGCTCCCTTTATCATAAAGGTTGTTAAAATCTTCAAAGAGCTAGATCTCAGAATATTTACAGTTCTGGGACTAGTTTACAAGTCTCATCAACCCTAAAGATAAAATGAAAAGTCAGGTATTTACGAAATCAATTGTAAAGATTGTAATCAAAAATATATTGGGCAAACCAAGGAGAGCAGTCTCAACTAGATTCAAAGAGCATATGGCTCATCTTAGATTTAATAAATGAGAAATCGAGCGTTGCCCAACAAAACAGATCACAACATCGATCATACGAATGTTAAATTAATTAGACAAATCAACTTTCTGCTTGTGTAATGAATTGTGACAATGGCTACCGTATTCGTCATTGTTTTCGTTAATCGAAATTAATGAACTGCATAACATTTAGGTTACCTGTTTTTGTAGATTTTATTTTAATTTAGTTTTATTATCGCCTTGATAATGACAGCATTGCTGTTGAAACGCGTCGGTGTTTTAGTTAAAACTTGTTTGTTTTGTTTAGTGTTCTACTTCTGCACCAAGAGATCCAGTGAAGAACTTCACTATTAGAAACAACAAAGCGGATATTCCGACCGAATTTCAACCTAATAAATCCAGGCCTGTGAATTCGACTCATTTTGGCTTCCAGAAGGACTTGATGATGATGTAATTTGTTCCTAAAAAGAATAAGGCTGTTATATTGATGTGCACCATGTACAATGATGCAGCAATAAACAAAGACACAAGTAAGCCAGAAGTAATTCATTTTTACAATGATGCAAAAGGAAGGGTTGATACTGGTGATCAACTCTGCCAATTACTCAGTATCTCGAAGAACTAGAAGGTGGCCATTATGTTTTTTTTTCACATACTAACTTACCAGCAAGGATTAAACTTTTGTTGTCCAAGTATAAAGAAACTCCAACAGAAAATGAAACTTCAGCAGAACCACCAAAGAAAATAAGAAGTCGTTGTGCATTATGTGGACGTGCGAAAAACAGAGTACTGCACACCGCGTGAGTAACTAAGGCTTAAACATCCTGTATAGTATGAAATGCCACTTTGACTGCTTTGTTAAAATTTCGCATAAGAATAAGCAGCGCACTAAATAATGATAGTTTAGAATGAATTACAATTTGTCCAGTATGAACATTGCGTTTATTTTTCGAAAACAAAAAAGTCGACTGGCTCTTCTATTTCAAAAGTCTATTATATCGCTAAGACTTAAAGTTTTCTCCATTCCATCTTAAGATATGAAGCCTTAAGATGGACATGTATTGCCAAAGCCCACCTGAAGAGGCTCAGCAAAATCATTCATCCCCAACACGGACCTGGACCGAGATTTGGAAATGCCACCACGCCAACAATACGCATCGCAGCTGGTAGTTAAGACTCTGAAGATCATGGGACGATCTACCAACCCCCCACCACGCGGCATCCTCCGGAAGACCCAACACGTGCTAGCTCACCAAATTCCGGAATAGAAATACTTAGTTTTCGTAGAAATCGTATTAGTTAAACATCAACCACTCTGTAGCCAGTAGGAGCTGCTTAAAAGGAATATAAGAGGGCTGAGAAGCTTCGCTCAGCCCTGGAAAGGAAGGAAGGACTAATATAATTGCTTCACATCGTTTGCCATGCTTTCCACTAATTTTTTTGCTATATTTAGAGAACATGGTACGATAGCTGTTTGGCAAAAGATATATTTTTTCCTTGAAGCTTACATTTCACGATGGATCAATACACTTTCTATAGGATTTGCGTTTGGGGACTCAGATAGCCAATGCATAATTACGACATAATTTTTATATTTTGTAGGCAGTACAGAGACTGCTATGATGTTCTCAGTTATCTTCTACCAGTGTACAAGTTTCTTTGGTTCCTCCAAACCACTTTTTTAAGTGATCTCAGCAGCTATCAAACTAAACGCTTTTCCACTTGTTCTTGTGTTGTACGATATTTGTGATGAAAGAAGTAAAACAAAGCTCACTAAAAAGTAGTATTGTCCAAATCTTACAGATATTTAAATTAATCAATGAATTCTAATTTGTTAGTACAAAGTAACGGTTTTGCAACCTTTTTAATTCATTTCCAATACTGCATTGGAAAGCCCTGTTTATTAGATAAATGCATACCATCGAAATTCTATTCCCTAACTTCTTGTATCTCTAATGAAGTTACAGTTTCTATGTAGGTTCACATAATAGAGCCAAGTACATTCAAACTTGGAAATAATGGGAAATGAACTTGTTCTCTCACATTCCAATTGTTTAGTGGTGCATATCGCCCAAGTTTTTGAAATCAAATAAGTTTTAATGCAGCTAATGGATTTCTAGTTCTGTTTACATTTGTTGTATCAGAAGTATGTTCAAACTGTATACACATTCATGCATAATGTACTAGTTTAATACTTCTTTAGTGAGTTTTCATCTGCGAACACAAAAAGATTTGTGTTAGCACCGTTTACACTAGATAATTTGACGTATAGCCACGACCGACATAAGTTTTATCGTTGTTCGTGGGTCTTACGAAAATCAAGTTTTATTTTCACTTGTCCCATTTACGAACTTTTCAAATTTTCCCGAGGGGGTCATCACGTGGCTCGAGGATCTCCGTGTGATGTAACGGCCGCAATTTAAACCGAACTTGTAGAATCCCGCATTTTATCTTTTCGATGGTCGACGGTGCGCGTTTTATTTTAATTGTTCAATTGAACGTTTCGGATATTTTATTTGTCAAAGTTCGCGTGGATATCGCACGAGCTAGAACTCAATCTCGCGTAGATAGCGCTGGAACTTCATTATCGGCCGAAACTCCCGACCTGGGATTAGATGTTCGCATCGGTAGCAGAAATGAAGTTCGCAGCAATTAACTTATTAATGTGAGGATTTTAAGAACTTCAATTCAGAGAAATCATGTTCGAGATCCATCGTGGTTACTTTATCTCCTTTTCGTAAATTATGAATAAGTAGGTATCTATGTATGGGAATTATTATGCTCGTACATAATATTTAACAGCCACTAAAATTTGGAACGACTTCGATACTGTTCGAAGAGAAATTTAATGGCATTCTCAAATCATCCACATGCTGTGATAAAACACATGAATCAATGAAGGCAACACAGATCAGTTTTTTTCAAGATGGAGATAAAGCTATGGGACGACCGACTTCATTTGGATTTTGGAAATCCATTACCAGTAATATGAGCAAGTAATATGGCAAAATATATTTTGCCCAATTGCCCAACCGTGTAAACTAAGTATGAGCTGAGCTACCTTGAAGGAGACTCTCCTTTGCACTTCCGCTTCTGCACACAAAGTTTATGTTTAATCCATACAACCATGAACAATGCCTTACAAAGCCTTTCCTCGTTTACATGAATTTAATTTAATTTAATTAAGTGCTGATCCTACCATATGCTTTGTTATAAGGCAATTGAGAACACAATGCAAAGAAAATAACTCAACTTACGCACGTAGTTTTGCAAATGATAATATAATTTATTTTTAAGAAATGATTATTTCTTTGTTGCTTGTATTCGTTGCATGTTTGGCCTAAAGATATATATTTTTTTTTTTTTTTTTTTTAAGAAATCATTATTTCTTTGTTGCTTGTATTTGTGTTCGTTGCATCATATCGTTTGGCCTAAAGATATATTTTCAAAAAATGTAGTCTTTAGTAATAGTCAGAACCACTACATTCCCATGTGTTTTGGCTTCATTTGTCTTCATTAAACCTAACCTTAGATATTATGGTTTAGTTAGGAAATGATTTTCGAGACACACGTGCTTTTGAGGAACAGTGTTACAAGGAACAGTGTGACAAGGGTAACACTGTTCCTCCACTCACGATTTCACTGAAATACGGTTGCTGACTTGTTGAATGAAAATGGTGTTTATTCTTTTCAGAATGCCTCGTATACCTAAGACAAATACAAAGCTGAATGCTGTTGATGAGCAATTGATGAAAACTGCTGTAAATGTGGTCCAGAATGAAGGCAAATCTATAAGAAGCGTTGCAAAAACTTACGGCATTTGCCACATGACTTTAAAAAGATATCTTTTAAAATATAGGGATGCAGAAAATAAAAATTTGGTTCATTTTAGTCCCAACTATTCAGTCAATAAAATATTTTTTGATAAATTGGAAATTCTTTTAGAGGATTATTTAATTAAAGCGTGCAAGTTACACCACGGATTGACAAAAAATTACGTTAGAAAACTTGCCTACCAAATGACTGTAAAAAACAATTTGAAGTCCCCTGCATCCTGGAATTCATTTGAAATGGCTGGAGAAAAATGGTTGCTAGGATTCAGGGCCAGACATCAAGAATTCTCAATAAGGAAGCCAGAGGGAACTAGCCTTTCCCGACCAATGGCTTTTAATGAAACCAATGTGAATGAGTTTTTAACAACTTAAGCGAAATTTATCAAAGATATCCTAATTTACAAGCTTCTGACATTCACAATTTAGATGAGACGGCGCTGACAACTGTTCACAATCCTCCAAAAATGTTGGGGCCTAAAGGTCCGAAGCAAATTGTCCAGGTAACATCAGGCGAAAGAGGCGTGTTGGTCACCGCATGTTGTTTTATTAATGCTTAATCAGTGCCGCCTTACCTTATCTTCCCTCGAGTTAACTTCAGACCACCTATGCTGAATGGAGCTTCAGTTGGAAGTGCAGGAAATGCATGTAAAAGTGGTTGGGTGGAATATTTCTGGATATTTTGAAACATTTCTCTAAATCCACTAAATGTACAAAAGAAAAACTTGTAATTCTCATCATGGACAACCACGAATCCCATATAACTATCAACAGCTTAGAATTTTCAAAAGAAAATTGTATTGTCTTAGTCACTCTTCCTCCTCATACTAGCGAAAAGCTTCAACCGCTGGATAAAACGGTGTATAAATCTCTTAAAACAAATTATAATGTGGCCTGCAACGACTGGATGCTGTCTAATCCAGGGCGTACTATAACCATTTATGATATACCGACATTATTTGCCAATGGTTTCCAATACACCGGTATATGGCCGCTAAACCGACTAATATTCACCCCAGATGACTTCCTTGCTTCCTACGTAACCGAGAGAGACTTTGAAGTAGTAAATAATGCAGATATGGTAGAGACCGAACAGCCGTCAGTTAATCAGTTTCCTGGCCCGAGAACCTCTAGGATAACTCATATAGGTACCACAAGGGAAAAATGACTCACCTGCTGCTAAGGTCAATACTCCTCAGAGTGAAACCATCACGTCAGGACTTGCACTGCCCTTGCTTGAACCTGAATCAGGCTCGCCACTTAAAAAGACCCCAGAAAAAGCAGGTAATACAGAAGTGTTTACACCTGAAATTATAAGACCTTTTTAAAAGGCGTTGCCAAGAAAAAATACAACACAACGTGGAAGAAAAAGAAGAAGTAAAATTCTGACTGATACTCCAATTAAAATTTGATTGAAGAATTGAGGAAAAGAAAAGAAATATAGCTCCCCCTAAACAAAAAGTTAAAGAAAATAAAAAGAAAGGTTATTTAGTCATCTTCCTCTTCAGATGAGAGTGTCAGTGTTATTTTAGACGATGATAGATAATTGATACTGAAGCAATATTAATTGAGAGGGGCAACTTTGTACTAACTAACTTGTTAGTAAACGGCTTTAAGGTTGGATTTTTGATTTTTGATCTATCCAAAGCTTTTGATCTTGTTAACCATAAAGTACTGCTGCAAAAATTATATAACTATAGTATTCGTGGTCGTTGTTATGATGTATCCTCGTATTTGGAAAACCGTAGCCAGACCGTTGTTGTTAAACAGAATGGTGTCACAGGTTATTCACATCCCAAGTTTTTGAATCTTGGTGTTCCCCAGGGAAAGACTTAAAAGATATATGTCAGTTTGCTGATGACACTTCATCTACCGTATACGGTTTAGATTATGAGCAATTGTCTATAGCGGGAAATAACTCTACTTCACGGGTTGTAATATGGACACAGTCTAACTCTTTGGTCATAAATAAATCAAAATCTAAATTAATTGTTTTTGATCCGAACAAACAATCTGATCGCTTCATTTTGATAAGAATTGATAGTGCTCCAATACCGGAAAGCCAGTCAAACAAGTTTTTGGGTTTGACCTTAGACAAATATTTATCATGGGAGTATCACGTTGACAATATCAGTAAAAAAATGAATTCTACATTATATGCTTTAAGAGTTTTGAGGCAGACAATGTTAGTAACCTTTTATAGAGCTTGTATTGAGTCCCAGACTTAGATATGGCATAATGACATGGGGTCGTAGTATTCATGCGAAATGGTTATTTATAATACAAAAAAGAAAATCCTACTATATTTTCTTTTAAATCTCGAGACTCTTGTAGAGAGCATTTTATAGATAATAAAATATTTAGATTACCTTCTTTATACATGTACGAATGTAATATATATACAAGGCAACATGAGTCTGAATTTGCTGTGAAGAAATTAATAATAAGTTGTAGTTTACACAAGCAAAGACACATTACAAATTAATAAATATTTGAAAATTTAAAAAAGGAATACCTATTTTAATACAAGACTATGACTATTCTGAAAAATCGATTGATGATAAATGATCTAATATAACCGGATTAAAATTACCGCATGTCTGACATGTAAACAACATTTTGAGGTTATGCGATGGGCGATGTCAAGCGACGATAGTAAGACGATTTAAAACTTCCTAAAATCCCTATGATTAGTAACATCAAAATTTCCTAACGGACAACCATTGCAAACTACATCACAGACCAAAAGATAAATATACAAGTATGTTTAAAAATACAGGTCGGAATATATATTAGAATAAATTATACTTAGGCATTGGGGGCCTGTGTTAAAATTAAGAGTATTTTTTCTTGCTGTTTTATGTGGCACATTTCTAGAAATAGACGTTCAGACCAAAATTTTTCGAACGATAGGATTGAAACATCGTCGAAATTGAATTGGTGATTGCAGTTGACGCGGTGATCTGCGAGGGCTGTCCTGGTACTCCGATGCAAGCAACTCGATAATGTCGGATACGTTTCTCCAAATATTGGACCACATTAGAGATTTTCAGGAATGGTGTCGGTGCCTAACAGGGTATTGATGGAAAATAGAGGAAACTTTAGGGGATAGGTCGTTAATAAACGGGATCTTATAATACTTAACAGTGTTGCGAGTGATCTCCAAACGTGCAGGCATCGTGGTAGACGAAGAACTAGTCCCAAAGTTATCTATATTTAGGGGTGTTAAAAATCAAGCTTTTTAGTAACCTCCTCGGATAGCCGTTATTGGAAAATATGTCGAAGAATATATTTAGGTTCTTCTTTTCAAAGAAAACATCCGACAATTTTAAAATGTACCTTCCGAAAGAGGTCGGTTTCAAATACCAATCGAGTATTATCTTCTGGTCGGGTTTCCTTATTGCCAAAGTCTCCAGAAAGGGGACAGAATTATTGGTTTCCAATTCTATGGTGACTCTTAGATTGTGATGGAAAGAATTAAAAACACCCAAGATAGCATCAGTTCTTGTATCCGGAACGGCGGTAATGATGTCGTCTACATATTTGTATAGAAAAGGCACCTCGAAATCCAGTTTCGGAAGGCAGGATTGGAGTAGTTCATCCATAACAATGCAAGCAAGAATCGAGCTTAGTGGGCTGCCCATGGGGGTGCCAAAGGTTTGTTGGTAGTAATTACCATCAAATGTGAAAGAAGCCGATTGAAAAAGGAACCTTAGTATGTCCAACAGAGTGGATTGAAAACGTTGATTTGAAAGAAGCTCACTAAGAATTTTGTGTGCCAAAATTGAAAGGAGCCTAAAATACGTTGGCTTAAAGAACGGATTTTCTGTTGATTAATATCCAGACTTTTACTAATCCTATTGCTCAGGTAGAATTGAGTTTGACTTATCCATAACATGCAGAAAACCGCTTTTGTTATTTTGTAAAATATAATGCAAAACTTTTTTCTGTTGGCCTGATTAAATCTCAAACTTAAATCCTTTGTAAAATACATTGTTGGTTATTAATCCGTAGAGTGGTACATACATACATCGTAACATACAAAAATACAAAATCCCAAAGGTACAGGATAAAACAGAGTTAAATAAAGCAAATAACTGAAGCAAAAACCTCTTTAGTTACTTTCAGCACAGAAATACATTTAAAAGATGCTCTATCCTTATTCCACTTACAGCCACATCTCCGTTCAAAAAATTACATCCCATTTTCTCGCAATCCGACCACGAATGTTCTAATATCATCGGATTTAATATTTAAATGAAAATAAAATGGACCGTGGTGCATCTATTTTTCAACATAACGCTCCACCGTTCCGCACTATTTTTTACGTTTTAGTAGGCTTAAATCGCCCCGAGCTAGAACCGTCACATTAGTTACGAAAATGTCTTGGCATAAATATCTTTTACCTTTACTTCTTCCACATTTTTGACATAAAACAAACATTTGTTCGGTATGACCCCTCGCAGGCATTCATCTCAGTCCGGATATTTTATGTCGGTTCTGCCGTGCTCTCCAAGAGCGTATTTTTTACGTATTACATACATTGCTTTATGCAAATCTCGAAATGTTTATGGGCCCTTCCTAAATGTCTGTTGTTACAGGATAAGTTGAGCAAAAAACGTATGTATTACAGTGTTTTTTTGCATACCCTTATTTATAGTGTTAATTTCTAAAATTTTAAAAGAGCACTGCAAGGCTTTCTAGAGAAGGAAATTGCAACAGTTTGTAACAGGAGTAATTTTGTTTGAATGTTGTAAATGTATAGTTTATATTCTCACAAAATAACAACTCGCAGATGTTCTAGATTTTCTAAATAAACATCAAATATCCGCTCTACCTTCGGTAATTAAATTATATGTATATTACAAAATGTTATAAAATTCAAAGGGTGTTTACTTCCTTAAATTCTTAGCTCTGAAATTAAATTCTTTCGCTCTACGACACAAACCTTTATCGACATTAAGGCTAACATTTTTTACATTTTTTATGAAAATAATCCTTAAATTAAATGTAAAAGTTTAATATATTCCGGATATACTAAAAAGTTCGCAAGATAAAAATTACTTTAAGCTTCCTTAGATATATAAATCGAGATATTGCCTTACTATGCAGTTTTCATCAGTTAAATACATAAGAACAGAAGGAAGAAGAGTTTGTAGTTTTATTACACCATGACTACTGTTGCTGAAGATGCTTTTTCACTTGAAAGGAATTTGTTACGCAAACTATTGATTAGGTAGTAGGTTAATGATAAATTTGGAAATTGTTTTTGTATATTACATTCCTAAGATCTTGAACAAAACATTGACTCGATATTGCTGTCACATGTTTACATTTCTTGCACTTTACATGGGTGCCAAACAATGTTGACTATTATTTTTCCTGAAAATATAGATCAGGATGCTTCACATCAGCATATTTGGTTTCAACAAAATTATGCGCATCTTCACTTTGGCATCGACCGACGTTAGATTCTTCCCAAAATATTTCCAAGTTCACTTGATCTAACACCCTTAGATTTATTTCTAGGAGGTTATTTGAACACCGCATTTATTTCAATAGACCAATCAATTCAAAAAGTTAAGAAAAACGGAGCTCTAACAACTGTTAAAGCATCATCTATAAACAACACCATTAAACAATTTAGAACATCAGCAAATCGTTTATATAGTGCAATATTATTATACACCTATTCTCGGTTTCAACTCCATCTTTCTTTTGACAGATGAGCAACTAGATGTAAGTAATCTAAATTAATTTTAAATTAATTTTAAGTTACAAATCACAACCACTATCTGATCTTTTATTCAATTTACTTCAAAATTTAATTCGATTTTACAAAAGTACCTAACAGTAACACGATTGCGCACATGCGAAGTATTTTTTATATGGAGTTTAATTCAGATGATAGAGAATGTTAAACTCTTCAAGTTGGCATCTTTGAAGTTTCTTCGCAGATGTACGACTCGGTGTCATGTTTTGGATCAGTAGCCACCTGACGTAGAAGGGGCGAGGGAGGAAGGGGGAGGAGGGAGTGTTGTCTGCAGAGACGTTATTATAAGTCCAGCCAACGAACAAGGACAGAAAGATATTGAAGTCACCACAATATTTTGAATCATAAGTTTTAATGTAATTAATTAATTTTATATCATTTAATTTGTACACAAAGAAGGGGCATTTTAAGAAGAGAAAGTAGGTGGTAATTAAAAGCTTTCGAAAAATCACACACACACACTCACTACGCCATTCTGCACACTGTAAACTATTTTTTATAGGTTTTGTTGAATTAAACAAATTTCATTTCTTTGTAAAACATCTTTCTGACTTGTAATTTTTTTTTTTTGTGTAATTAATTTAGAATTTTTTTTCACTTAGGTTTTTTTTTTCAACGTAAGATAAGCTCTCGTATTCTGTTTTCTACACCTGCTGTAGAGTTAAGAATTTGCAAACCTCTGAGATTAATTTTTATGAAAACCCCTATTTTAATTTAAAAAGAGTAAAGCTCAAATTTTCTTAATTTTATTTTTAATAGAGTAGGAATAAAAGTGGACCCAATATAAAGCCTTGGAATACAATACAAAACCCTTACCCTTGCCGGCTGAGTTTGTTTGCCTATTAAACCAGTCTGCTAAAAGGGATCTAAACCAATTTCGAATTACTTTTTCCAGTCACTTTTTTGACGCCTTGACAAGCAATACTTCGTGGTGAGCTTTACTAAAAGCTCCTGATAAATATATTTTAGATTGTTGTGGCGATTTATAATAATAATAATAATGCCGCTCAACTTCTTCGGCTTCCTAAATTCTATCTATTACTGCAGCTTACGCTGTGTATTTCGTGTGTCTATAAATGTTTTCAATGGCCTTGTTACAGCATAAATTAAGATCCCTGTGGATCTGACCATTTGTTACAAGCTAGGCCGCCGCGACAATTATATGCCACACCCTGTTCTGCAGAACTTTAATCCTCTTGAACCACGACTGACAAAGGTTAGACTAGATGACGGCGTTATAAGCAAGTATCCAGCAACTCAGAGGAGCCAGTGCCGAACATGCTCTAATAAACCGAAACGCCACTATGATAAAATGGTGTCTAAAAGTGAGCCTCGAGTCGATTACCATGGCCAGACACTGCATCTTGGTACACCAGGGCAGCTCCTATTCCCCAATAACGAGCCTTGAGGCATGCCAGCGTCAGCACGTTTAATCGGAGGAATACTTACTGAACCTCTTAACGCAGAAGGTTCTGTGGGAATACACAATATGCCATACCGTATTGAATGTCTGAGCAAAGTCCAGAAAAACTGCACTGACAGAGTGTCTCAGCTCCAAAGCGTCGCGTACTTCCTCCATTAACCGGAAAAGCTGAAAGTCTGCCGATAAACCCTCTCGAAAACCAAACTGGAAGTCCGGAAAAGAGTTGCCCTCGTTGATGATATCGTAGAGCTCTGCGAGAATTACTGACTCCGCAATCCTGAAAAAAATCGAAAGAAGACTTATCGACCTATAGCTGGATGGAGTTGAGAATTATTGCCACGCTTATGGAGCATGATGACCTCAGCATGCTTCCAGACATGCGGATACGTGCAATGCTGCAGCATGGAATTCAAAATGTTTACTAGGGTGTCAATGGCATTTTGGGGTAAACGTCTGAGGGCAGTATCCGTAATTCTGCCAGCCATTTCCCGGATGCTGATCCACCGCAGTACCTCTTCCAGGAAAAGACCAACCTCACGGTGTAAAGGGCCATATTGAGAGAGAGAGTATGTATTCAGCAAATACGCCGACTTTGTAAAGGGCCTCGCTCATTGGACCTATTTTGTCTGGCTTTCGGAGATTTAGCCAGGCGCCAAAAAATCTAATGTCTGGGATGACAGTTGAAACGCTTTTCCACCATTGTTTCTCACAAAAAGTTCTTCGCGCAGGCGTGTGGCCATGTAATTCGCCACATGGGTAACTTGGGGGATGACAGTTTGTTGGACTCGTTTTCGAAGACTACGCTTCGAAGGCTGAACTCTTAGTTGAGCCGGCAGGTATCTAATTGGCTTGGGGACGGATTGCACGGTGGACTCGAAAATGGCCTGTGAGATGAGGCCCGTATAACATTCCTCCAGTTTCCTCCAGAGAATTCTGCATAAATTTATTATTATGGAGCAATTTTCATTCACTCATCTGCCCATTACACTTGAATAATAAACTGTATACTGAGGTCTCAATAATAATATTCTGATTACTGAAAGTAGTCCTGGATTAATCACATTAATTTTTTCGTCGTTTATTGAACTCACACCAACACATATTCAAATCTAAATAAATGGTAGTAGAGAAAATTACACTAAAACATTTCCATTGTATTTTTGCTGTTAATCAATAGAGACACTGAAACAATAGATTGTGTCGTTTACCTAAAACGATTAGCAAAGATTTACATTCTTATCGCTAAACGTGTAAACATCCCATCTGTCGTGAGTTAAATTAACTTTCACGTCCTGCTGTATGTTGTCCAATATTTCTTTCTTTATCATCATCTCCGTTCCCCCACAGGAAGAGAAATTGCTATGCTTTACGATGCAAAATCTACAGCCCTCTCGTTCCCACATACCGTTTTTAAAACAAAATAAACGTCAGATAAAATTTGTTTTCAAATCGATATCATTCCTTTCAATGGCAATCTATATAATAAATTAGAAGTCATCGGCGATTTCCTTTTTCCCAGTTGTAAGCCATCGGTGAAATAACGAAATAAACTAATCGAGATAGGTTAAGATAACTCAATCCTTCGCCCGTTCGGTTATTGATGGCCGCACATAAAGCAACACAATCAAATCAAAGCCTCTCTTGAATGAGTGGGCAATAGCGAACGAAAACAGACCAATGTGTAACATCGCCAAGAAGGATAGAGCAATCCTCGAGAAAAATATACTTTTCGCTTTTTGCATCTTCTCTTCCCGGAACGAAGTCGTTTTTACCTCTTCCACGATGATCGTCAGTTCTTTCGTTTAGTGAGGAAGATTTGTTTTCCGGGCGCCTCCTAAAGTAACACATCAAATAAATTGTTTACCGGCTGTAATTCACAGATTTTAACTCGCTTTCTATATTATTAGTCATTTATATAGCGTGAAGGAAGGCTGTGCGAAAGGAAAAAAAAAACGGCGATGATGAAAGGAAAAAGCAACGAGGAGCGTGGAAACCTTTCGACTTACGAGTCGAATATAAATCGGGTTTGCTAAAATTGATGGAGTAAAATGAAAATACTTTGAGTAAATTTGTTCGCCTAAGTGGAACGTATAAATTTGAATGAATAAACCAAAATAAAGTTAGTGTGAAACGAGAGGATGTGTCGACTTTAACTTCTACATTATGAGACCCACAAATACGTGTATTGATTGAATTTGGCCTAATTTAAAGTTCATTAGTGATTATAATTTATCAAAGATCAACATGTGCAAAATCCATATCTTACTTTATATAAATGAGTAAAAGTAGAAAGGAAATCCTTCAAAACTAAGGAATTTTTATTGACTACTGTTCCATATAAGCCGGGGTAAACATTTCTTCTTCGGAATCTTTACCATGGGCGGCGCACGAGATGCATGTCGATAGGGTTGTCATGGTATGCTCTTTGCAAATAGGAAATACACTCGTTCCACAGCCTTGCATGCTAAACCTATTTTCTTTCTAATGGCATAATAGCTCCAGCGTATTTATGGTGTTCATCATATGATGTTGATGCAGCAATAATATTTGGAGTATTACCAGTGACGGCTGCTATTTTTCTTGGAAGCGTCAAGGATAAGGTAGGAATTGATGGGCGACGTGTTAAATGGGGAAGTGTTAGCTGTTTTCAGAGGTCCATTATATACTTCCTTCTTGATGTCACAACACTTGTATAATTTTTGTAAATTATTTGTCCATTTATTATAGCTATGTTCAGTAACGTGGAAAATACGGCAAATGGCCAGCGATTCTTTTTCGTTTCACGCAATATTCAGACTTCAGTCGATCCACCACATCTACGCTACCTTTAGTCGAGTTATAAAACGTGATAACTTCAGGTTTGTTTGCCTCATTACTAGTTGCATCAATTGTGTCATCAGTATGGATAGGTTGAAAGCATCAAACGTTTTTCTTCGGGAAGTATGAAACAAGAAGACAATTACTTTGATCATTACCGTAAGAAATATGCCAACTAATGTAAGTTGATGATTGATAAGTAGGTTATTGGCAAGGGATATTGAAATAAAATAATTATCTACAGTTACATTCCTTCCAGACTTGGCTATAGTAGAAATTAGTCTCTTCACAACATGCGGCACTTGCCACGAAAAGCTTCAAGCACTGCTTCAAGCATGTCTATTGTTACATACTCTCCAACACTAGAATTATCGGAACACCTTTTAAGAAAGTTTTCAAAAATATTTCGAATAGGCGTCAAATTGTCATATTTAGCGTTTTCTTTTCTTATAGTTCATCATCAGACCTCAAACTTCTCATGAGCATCAGATGAAATCTTCTTTGGGGCGTGCATTTCTATAAAGTCTGTTAAGATTCGCGTAATTTAGTAAGTCCCCTGTACAATTTCATGAATAAGCTCATCACGGAAGAAAAGGTTCTAACTGTCTAGCGCTCTTTACGCATGCAAGCTGGGTTATCAAATTATGTGAACGTGTTTTGCTTCGGCATAAATTTGGTTTATGTTGTAACCACTCAGTCTTATCTTTTTCCAAAAAAAGAGGTACCTTATATTGACTAACTAGGGATATAGGCGCATCTACATCAGCAATAGAGGTTTTGTCAGCTTCTGATACCGTTTTTTCTGAGTCTGTATTGTGTTCACTGTGCTCAGAGCGATAGTGACTATTTTCATTTTCACTTTCTCAAGGCAATACTTCGTCGTCGGATTTTAACTGTTCATACCACTTTAATAGCTTTAATAGTTTGCCTATCATAGTTCTTGTTTTCCAGAATCAACCCTAACCCTCTAATGTTTTCTTAAAACTATTATCGCTATCTTTTAGTACTCATAAAACAGTTATATATTTATATGTTTTATAGTTTTGGAGATATTAAAGCAAATAGCGAAGGGTAGCGTTGGCTTTAGGGCACCCATCCCCCGAAAACGGGTTATTTAGCAGCTATGGAAGTTACCGTTGTTCTTACATTGCATCAGTCTACAAATCCACCAAATTTCATTTAAATCGGTCACCACCACTTGCCAGTGTTTCCTTGTAAGCGACAGTTTCCGGGTTAAAAACGTTGTTCTGTAAGAACATTCAAACAGCTTCAACATTTTGGAAAAGTTTGAAGCCATCAAATGCAAGCTATTCACGAACTAACGAATCATACAAAAATAGTTACCTCCACCCCCTCCCTTCGCCCACTAAACGAGCTCTTGTTTGTAAAATTATAGATCTTGAAGTTTGTTCTGTAATTTTCTTTTCGTAATTTGAACCTGTTGTTTTAACGAAGAAATATTTTTGAAACTATTTATGTGACCGTCATGAAGGTACAACTTAATGATCGAGGAAAAAATTATTAAGCACTAAAGTTTGTACGGGTTCTTCGGTCCTTTAGTAAATAAAAAACTTTAACGTCTAGTTTGAAGTAATTCGAAATTTTGAATTTCTTCAAACTAGACGTTAATCTAAATTCTTTTTAATTAATATATAATTTCCTGAAGAAGTCACAGAATTGTGACGAAATATTGAAAATAATGATTTTTATTTACTAAAGGGCCGAAAATCCCGTACAAATTTTATTGTTTGACCAAAAACGGTCAAAAAACAACATCAACAAAAAAATTATTACCCTCCCTTTTTGGAAAACTGAAAACTGTCCCCCAGATTGTTTTAAATTTTAGCCTCCTATTTTCTAAAATTTTGTGGAGGGGATGGGAGTGACGGGATGGGTTCTACATCTAAAAAGCTAAGAGGAGGACTCTCCAACAGCGTGGGACTAAGAACAACCTGAATCACTTTTTAAATGTTGTGATTGGAGAGCTAAACTAACAGCCATGAACGTCTCCATTGAAGAAAAGTAAATACAAACTAGTTTTAAAATACAGAGTGTTCCCCGTAAAATTATATCATGTGTTCCAGAGATGATTTTGATCCAACAAAACCTATAGCTAGTTTTTAGGTATGCTAAGGTGGTTAATATGCTGGTTAAATTGCCATGAATGTTTGATATTTCTGCAAGTAATATTTTTAATTATTTTAGCGACATATTTTGAGAATTTGTGTCGATATTTATCCTTATAGTAACGACTAGTTCATCTGCATAGCCTTAGTTGTTAAAGCCTTCTAAATGCAGCTGTCTAAGTTATCAATGTTCAAAAGCCAATGCACGCACGGTAGTATATAATATGCAACTACTGCACCAAATTGTAAGGAGCTCTAGCTTTTATTATCAATTTAAAGGAGGTGTATCAAAACGGCTATCTCTCTCCATGTTTTTACAAGATCATCTGAGGAGTATGACCAAATTTCGCGACTGTATAAAGCTGTTTTGACTGTAGCGTAAGCTTCAGCCAGTTAGTCAGGAAAAGTTGACATAACCTAGAGATATAGCAGGTGGTAAATAATAATAGAGAGAAATTAACAAGGTAAATAAATCAAAAAATTAAGAGGAAACAAAAGAAGTGAAAAAAATATATTGAAACAAAAAATACACAGCACCTAATCTAGATTGAAACATCGATTATTTTAATCTCGGGGTAATTTAAAAAGATAATGGCATTACAATAGATTAACTCTGACACTCCCGTAACGGAACATTCAAAAAATATCAACGTAAATTCTCGGAAAGGTGTAACATGGAAAAAAAGGGTGGCAGTCAATTTAAACTGTCTGGGGAATCGAAGCAGTACAGAGTAGCTATTCCACCGTTCAAATCAACTCATTGGGAAAATGAGGTTTTTTTCTGGCAGTTTCCGACATTTAGTACACGTGCGACCTGGCAATGCTCTCCTGGCAGGTTGAAGGACTTGCAAATGACTTGTTTTAGTGGAATCGGGAGAGAATTCAACTGCCACTTCTTTAAAGCGACCGTGTGTGTTCGCCGTCTTGTTTATATACATTATTTCAATACGTGATTTTCTCATAATAGTTGAATGGTTTCGCTCAATGAGCTTCATCCGAACTCTGATAATATAATAAAATTCCGAAGGCAAAAAGAACGAAGGCGCCGTTTGAGTTCTCGCGACGAAAATGTTTACGTAAGCCCTTTAACGGTAGTCATAGAGCGCACGGATTTTCTACATGGTGTTATAAGTTCGAACTCTTTGATGTAGCTACGGAATAATAATTAGCTGCGATTACCGACGTTACGAAGTCGGAGGAAACATGATGTGCCAATCTTTGAATGTACATAAGCTTTTGATTTTCACCTTCATGAGGTCGATCGATTCAGCTAGACTTTATGCACGGCTTATTACGTGAAAGTAATTATTTCGAGAACGGATCTAATTAAACAGTAAAGCTGTAACAGCAGTCACAGGTAACGCGTTTGTTAAACAAACACACCCTTAATTTTAGCAGGAAGGGGAAGTAATGTATGTATGAACATTACGAAAGTCAGTGTCATATAACAAGAGATATACATACATATATGTGGCAACTTCAGGGCGTCAAAAGAGTACTACTGCTATCTACATACAGCGTTAGTAAAAAGTCCCGGAACGGTCGAATAACTTTGTTATTTGAAAATTATGATTTCTGAAATTTGGTATGGGGGTATAGTTAATATAAATGGATTTTATGCAATACAGTATATTTTTTTCGCTTCCGGTTTAATCGGCAATACATCTAACTTTTTTTTTTTAAACGCAACGCCCAGATTTTTTTAACACTTTTGAATGCAAAATAAAATACTACGTTCAGGAAGTATTAAGATGTTTATTTTTATTCACAAGAAAACAGTTAAAAAATTAAAAAAGTGTTCTAATACAGAAAAAACTACGTACTTTTGAAAAAAGTTGTTGTTTAGTGTTTGCATTCTTTTTGCCGTCACATTTGACAATTTTAAAGCGTTTTAACTTTTGCATCGCTATAAATTTACTTATTTTAGACATTGACATATTTGAAAATGGTAGTAAAACTTACTGAATCAGAACGAATTGAGATATTAATGATGCGTGGGTACGGTGATCGTCAACGTTCTTTTGAAGAGGTTCGTATTTTGTTTAATACTGTTTATCCGGATCGTCACATTAGTAAAAGTACGGTATGCCGAACAATTCAAAAGTTTGAAGTCTTTTGTCAGGTGAAGGATTTACCTAGAAGGGGACGTCCATTAACAGCAACAGATGAAGAAACTAGTTTGAATGTGTTACTTACAGTGAAAGAAAATCATCACGTGTCCACAACAGAATTAGGTCAAATTCATGAGATCTCTCAAAAATCTGCTCATAAGATTCTTAAATAAGCAAGAATGAAAGCCTATAAAATGTATCCCGTCCATGAGTTAACTGAAGATGATCCAGATCGTAGACTAAATTTTTGCGAAACAATGACAGAATTGATCGAGAAGCAGCCTAATGTTTTAGATCACATCATTTTTCCAGATGAGGCAAAGTTTTGTCTCAACGGCACTGTGAACTGACATAATTGTCGCTACTGGTCAATTGAAAATCCGCATTGGATTGAAGAAGTCCATACACAGCGTCCTCAAAAGGTGAATGTCTGGGCTGGTCTTGTTGGAAACAGCATCATAGGACCATTTTTTATAAGAGGAAATTTAACTGGCAACGTCTACTTAAATTTATTGCGAAACGAGGTTGTTCCAGCACTTGCGGCCCTCTATCCAAATGCAAACATAGGTGATCACCTTAATGCACATTTTTGGTTTCAACAAGATGGAGCTCCCCCCCCCCATTTTGCCCATAATGTCCGCGATTATTTGAATGAAATTTTTCCGGAACGTTGGATCGGACGTGGAAGAGCAATCGAATGGCCAGCACGTTCGCCAGATCTCTCGCCATTAGATGTTTTCTTTTGGGGTCACTTGAAATGTCAAGTGTACAAAAATCGTCCCCATAATCTTGAACAATTGGAAGAGAGAATAGTTCAAGAAGCCAATCGCATCACTCCAGAACAAACACAAAATTCAATAAGAAATTTTACTGACCGTTTACATTTTTGTCAAATTGTAAATGGAGAGCACTTTGAACAATTATTGTAATCGCAACCTGAATAGACAGGTATCTTGATTTTTCTGTATTAGAACACTTTTTTAATTTTTTAACTGTTTTCTTGTGAATAAAAATAAACATCTTAATACTTTCTGGACGTAGTTTTTTATTTTGCATTCAAAAGTGTTAAAAAAATCTGGGCGTTCCGTTTAAAAAAAAAAGTTGGACGTATTGCCGATTAAAGCAGAAGTGAAAAAAATATAAACTGTATTGCATAAAATGCATTTATATTAACTATACCCCCATACCAAATTTCAGAAATCATAATTTTCAAATAACAAAGTTATTTGACCGTTCCGGGACTTTTTACTAACGCTGTATATTGAAACTTAAATGAAGCTAAATAACAGGTGCGTCAGATGTGATTCCCATCATAGGGCAAAGAGAGCAAATTACTATTTTCGACTATATTGAGTTTTCGTATTTGTTTTAAGCCCTTTGTAGGTTAGTTTGAGCCCATTGTAGGTTGTTCATTTCGAAAGTCTTCAACCCCCCAGATAACGTTAGAACATTTTGCAACTACAAATTAAAGTGACTTGATCAGCATCTGATGTAATCGATAACATATCTGAAATAGACGAAATCTGTAGTTTATTATTCCTTCCAACCTTACATGTGTGTTTTTGGGGAAAGACGTTTGGAACCGATAGTTTTGCGAGCAAAATCCCAACACTAAACATATGCGATTTTATGAAGCATCGGGAGATAAATTTAATCTCTGCTTTCCGTATAAGAAATTTAGAAATTTCAGTACATTTTGGATGTCGCGTGGTCTCCGTACTTCTTGTAGAACCAAGCGAGAATTGTTTGTTTTAAGTAAAATATACCCTAATAATGTAATTATAAAATATTATAAAAAATATTCCAAAATTCTTAAGGAGCTTTTACAGTTAGCCAAAACTTTGCATATTGATAAAGTTATAGCGAGCTCGGGCAACAAAATCAAAACTACTTCGAAAATAATAAAGCAAGGAACGTCACAATATATTGGTAATCCGGTCAAAAATATTATAAATAGCTTTATAGGTGTAGGCATGTATCCAGATTTCTTTAAAGTTTCCAAACTTGTCGAAGGCATTACTCCCAAATCAGCATGGCTACTTAAAGAATAAATCTACCACTACTGCTCTTAGCGAAAACAACTTTTATTCACTATTTTCATAAATGATCTACCTTTACATGTTACAGGTTAGACAAGTCTTTATGCGGACGACACTAATGTGATTGTAACAGGTTCAACGTAAAGAGAGCTCCTTGAAAATTGCCGTATAGTTCTGGGGGGAGCTGAAAGCATGGTTTTCCAATAATAAACTAGTTCTTAATTAATTATGAAAAAACAAAATTGCTGCTATTTCAACAAAATGATTAAATAAACACTATTGCAAATACGACTCAGATCTCCATCGTATGGAGCTGTAATTCCTCGGGTTTGGCAGTTGATTCGTCCTTGGATTGGCGCGCATATATAGATAAAGTCACTTCTAAATTGAATTCAGCAATTAAGGGTAAAATCGCCCATATTGAACCAAAATTTATAGAAGCAACGGTAACTTTTCGTAAAATAAAAATTAAAGTAGCTGAAATTGTGGACAAATGTTTATTGAATATTTAGGATGACAAACGAGCTTTATAAAAAAGAAACTAATAATTATTAATTACAATAGTTGTAGTTCCAAATGGTTCAATTTCAGGAACGAGTTGCCTAAGTTGAACCTTAAATGAACCTGATAAATTGTATTAATTATTTGTAAACTGTATTATGAATGTACTAAGTTCAAATAAAGAGTCAAACAAAATTGAAACATATAATAATTATCATGGGACGCATGCTCCACAAACAAATTTCTTTTGCTTTAGGCCTACACCCACACATTCACAGTGAAACCACGTCTTGCATGGTGTGCATTGAATCATGTCCTTATAGTCTATCATTGAACACTTTTTACACAACCATCCATTAGCTTCTGCACTCTTTGGCTGAGAGACAACTATTGAACCAGATACCGCGCGGACATTTAATGGCACAATTTTTTTCTTGGCTTCCGTTTGTTAATACTTACTTCAAGAGTTATTTATATGGACTGCCAGTAATTTCTAGAGCTTTCGGAATTCCTCTTCGTTTTTTTTTTGGATGGTTGGTGTACGAGGGATGGTAAACGAGCAATTTCTTCTAAACTAACTGACAGAAAGGTAGACGAATGCGTATAAACATCAGCTACATTTGAGTCTAAATTCGCTATTGGTGTTAAACTACGACTTGTTGAGTACTTTCGTTTAAGAACGGAGAAAGGTACGTCCTCTTCACTATCTATATTGTTATTTTCTTCATTATTCAGCGTCACACAATTTTTAGTACTCTAATGCTTGAGTGTAATACACTTCCATAGGTTTAAAAAACGATCTATCGAGAGGCTAAAGCCAGTGAGTGGTGTGACCAGGCAATTGCACTAAAATGACTCCGTTTTCTCTTGCTAGAAGCAGTGCTTCAATATTTTTGCAATGGGTGGTATGCCCGTCCAATAACAATAACACTTTATTTTCCCGTGTTGGATGAACAACGTCAATAAAGTGACACAGACATTTGGCAAAAAGTTGAGCTGTTATGTAGCCCGAGTCTGAAATCTCGACCTTACTTAATTCGGCAGTATACCTCTTTTGTTTGAAAATTATCATAGGTGCTCGCTCTACACTTGCAACAGATCCAACAGCTCTTACACTCTTGTAATAAGTTACAACTTTCAGGCATTTTTTGGCCACCGTCGAAACCCCTGAATCATCCATGTTAAATATGTTCGTGGAATTAATTTTGGGCTTATCACACAAATTTCCAGCAAGTCAAAAGTTTCTTCAAAATTTTTTTTGTTGAATGCCTTTATTCGATTAAGTGACGTAGATTCGGGTTGAGGTAGTGACAGATGTTTCTTCCTCCTCATGAATCTATAGTACCATTTTGTGCCGGCCAGTTTCCGTTCTATATTAAATTGATGGAGAATCTTTTTTTTCTCAGCTAACTCGAACGCTAACTTTCGAATATCACGAATAGTTAATCCAAAGAGACAGTTCGCAAATTCAAGTATGTGTTCACAAAGTAATCTTCCAATTTCGAGTTCAAACGTAGAGTTTGGGCCTAACATTTTACAGGATCCTTTAGCAACTTTATTGGTATTTCGAATATGGCGAAGACGAGTGGACTCTATATTTGCTTAGACAAAAACACAAAATATTCCATGTAAACATGTGGAAAACTTTCTTTAGTGATGACACGAGTCGCTGATCCACTCTGTGTGTGATATTTGGCACCTTTATGGTATACTTCTGAGTGGCGACCACCCTCTAAGATACCATCTTAAAAAGATGGGCAGAGTTGAAACAGCCAAGCAAATACTTTGCGAGTGCAAAGCATTCAGCCGGGTTAGGCTTCAGCATCTACGACAGACGACCTTAACACTTGAAAAGATCGAAGCCTTGGCACCTAAACTAGTACTGAGATTCTTTAAGAACATTGGAATAGATGGGCTACTGATGGGATAGGGTAATCAAAATAGATCAATAGATGACAGTGAGGAGGTATATTGCAAGAAAATAGAGCAATCTTTGAAGGTAGTACTTACTTAGATAATCAAACATTTGAATATACACGATGTAAAAAAAGATATGCAGTTACGTGCCTACGTAATATGACGTAGCAATCAAGAAATATAATTGGTCGATACATTATTTTAAATTGCGTTGCAATTATATATAATTCCAGATAATATTTTAATTTCTACGTTAAGTACAGTTTCTCGTGACTGATTCTATTTTACTAAATAACAACGATAGTATAACCTCTATCGCCCATACGAAGGTATAAAACATTTTCTATAGCTTCCTGCATACTGTACAACTCAACAAAATTAATTTTCTCTTTTCACGTAACAAAAGAGATGCAATTTTCAATTGTTTAAAGGCGAGTGTATGCATTGCTCTAATTATACTTTATATTTAAGAGTCTGGCAATAATATGGCTAAGGAAAATAACGATAAATTTATCAACGGTATTCATTTATAGCACTGACAATAAAAATTTCCTATTCAATGTGGATAATACTCGACTTTGTCGAGAGTCAGACGTTTGATTCAAGTACAGTGGGGATGCTTTATATTCCATTATGAGGAGCTCTTTTGTTGAATAATATTTATGTCGGAGGCACACAATTCCAACTTCCTGTATCAACAATAGATTCACAGACACTTGAGGTTTCTCGAAATCCGTCTTGCAACTACGGGAGTAGTATTGCTGCCTCTCTTCCTCGTCGCCCTCCTTAACATGTTTCCTTTAAGATTTTCGCTAGAACTAATATAAGGAGAGCAAGACAATTATATTAGAGAACCGTTTGCTTCGCGTACTTATAACGACCATTGAATTGAATAATTTGAGCGGAAAAGCAAGCCAAAAATGCGATAATTTTCCTTAATAGAAATTTCCAATTATACCGAATCAATATGCTTGATTATATTGCGTTGCTAATGACAATTAAACATTATCAATGGGTGCCAGTGGATATATTTCATCGTAATGGAATACTATTTTAGAATAATGAATAATAATGTCTCTCCAATAGAGAACGATTAAATTTGTACTGTCAGTTAGTTTGCAATAACCCGCCGATAGCTTTTGCTATCATCTATATTTGTATTATGCATAGATATTACGTCTGTTCATTTGGGCCATTCAATGGCATACACTTTGGACTTTCTAGATTTAAAAATGCTTGCTTTATTTAATAAAATCAATATAGATCGACAATAAACCTAATTATACAAATAGATCCACAAATTTATTGTTAGCATTTATAAATGTTCGTACTCTCTCTGAGTCCTTCTTGAATTAACCTTGCAGTGTATTGAACTGCATCAATGTTTTCTTTAAATTCAACATCTTCTAGAAGAACCAGTATGATTTCGTCTTTACCTAGAACTCTGTCGATCAGCAGTTCATCAATTTTTCCTCAACACCCAAGTCAACAAAACGCTCTCCACCAATTAGCTGTACCAAGAAGATTATAAAAGGATATTAGTGGATATTTGGAGCTCGTAATTGTTAATTTTAACTGAATCTGGCTAAATTGCTCTCCAACATGCCGTGAATGTTAAAAGACTTGATTCAGGCATCAGTTACTGTAAACGTTTTGTCCTTTTCGATTGTTACCAAAATATATTGCAATGTTTGCTTGATGCAGTAAGTTTTGCATGTTGTGATAATTTCCTGATCCTAGTGATTAGATAAGGGATATCATATTTGATTGTAGGAACAGAACTTGTACATTTTCATGTTTCGATTCTGCATGACCTGGTGCATTATCTATTATAAAAAAGGACTTTCAATTCCAGGTCTTTTCATTAATATATCTTCTAGTTTCTGGGACAAAATATTTGGTGAAACATTCTATAAAGATGTTAATCGTTGCCCATGCTTCCTTATTTGCCATCCAATAAACAGGTAGTGTATCAAAATCAATACAGTTGCTTGCTCGAGACTTGAGTGTGCAATTGTCAAGCAGGGGTTCCAATATCGAGTCTACTAAAGCGTTACAACAAATGAAAACCTTTTTGCAATTTCTTCCTCATTGGAGATCTGATCTAGCACGTGTCTATTAACAGCAATTATTTTTCAAAGGAAATTCTTCGACAGCCTTCTCATCTGTAGAATCAATTTTGCACTTCATATTTATATTGTGAAGTGCAAACGTCTTTGGAAAAATCGCGCTAGCCAACCCATGCTTGCAGGAAAGCATGAATTACTTGCGCCGAAGAGGAAGGTCCTTGTTACTTAATGTATATAAAAATTCTTATGGCTTTCTATCTGATGGTGCTTCCGTCTAATAGTACTTTTTTGGCTATTTTCGTCTATCCTTGCCACCACTTCATTTTGCTTTGCCAGGAAAGTGTTAATTTTATTAAAAGTTAATAAAGTACTATATCTCTAGGACGACTGGCTAAGCTAAAAGATCATATGACACTAAGGTTCAATTTTAACAGTTAGAAGTTATTCAAGACCAGGAATGACTGACGCTATCAAGATGCACGCATTCTAAGACAACCAGTCAGCACTAAAGGTTCTAAAGTCATACATCTCTAGATCTAAATTACCCTGGGACTAGCTGCTCACCCCTCAATGCTCTGGCCTAAAGAAGCACAGGCAGACTGATGTTGGTACCAGGTCACTGGAGGTGAGAGGACAACGAAACTGCTGCTGGTCTCGCAAAAAAAAGCACAACGTTCCGATATATTGAAGCAGAGCCATTTTGTTGTGCCACTAAAACCCATAGAACAGCTCATCTGTAATAGTGGGAGGATGAATAAAAAATCGCGTATTGGACTAAAATCTCAAAACTAAGACAATCAAAAAGTTTATTACTTTTCAGTCAACAAGGCTAAATCTCTGATAGAGCTCAACAGAAGAGACCTCAGGACCATCACAGCCAACATTAGAACTATAGCCCCCAAGAAAATTCTAAACCTTTTCAGAAGTCTAGAGATGGGGGACTAAAAGATTAAGGGTCACTAGATACCCTATTAACTAATTTTTGAATGACTTTTTGTTGGATATTTGCTCATTCTCTGTCGACTACATGTTTCAGTCCTTGAAAAGTAATTGGTGCAAGTAAATATTGCCCTCGTTTTCTTTTTCATACCATTCCATAGGTGGTCAATAATATTGAAGTCTGAACCTCATGGTGGTCAGTCAATCTCTGAAATACTGTCATGTAGGTAGTCAAAAACCGATCTTGCTATACTGATCGAGCATTGTCCTTCAATTTCAAAGTTACTCTGGCTTCAGCTCTAAACAAACTATGCTTACAATAATCCACAATCCAATTTGCTAGCATGTTTGCAAGAAATAATTAATCTTGCTACTTTAAGTATTACAGTGGGCAATAACCTAATTACTGATTCTTCTTCCCCTTCTTCTCCATCTGTTCTTTATTCTGTAGTTGTTAGTTTTCTATTTATACAACGTATAAAGTCAACACTACCTCAAGAAAGAGATAATTTTTTTTTCTCCAATCACATAGGGATTGTTAATTACCACTTTTAATAAAATATTATCACAAGAACTAATTGTAATTCTGTGCCGACGTATGAGGTTTTCCTATACACAACATCTGTAAGTTAGAAATTCATATTACCTCCGATAAATATCTCGAGTAATGTTCGGGGAAAGCTTTGATTTCACGGAGCAAATGCAAGATGTAAACTTTCAAATCTATCGTTACACTTAGCCATGCAGATCTATATGCATCCGTTGTTGAACACTCACATATACACTTCAGCGTTAAGCAGAAGTAAGGTCCTGAATATAGATTAATAAACTACGTCTGGCCTCATGGGAGTGATTAGTTATAGTGTACAAAGCTACGCTATAGAGACGTGTAATATATTCCGCTCACCTGCAGTTGTATTCTTGTACTTTCAGCGAAACTTCGACCCGATACGAAATCGAAACTTAGAAACCTTTGTATTTAATAAGCTCTCAACGTTAACTGTGTCTTCGGCACATCTCGCAACAAGTTTTACAATTGCAATTTATTATTTTAATTTATCGTATAAGTTGAGAATTAAGTTGCGTCTAAGGTTTCCCCGTGGTGATTTATTGTCGCCCGCTTAAAATTCATTGTCCAAGTTGCAATTGAATGGAAGTAAAACTTAAATACATAACCGAAGAATCGGCAACTTAATTTATAGTCGTTGGTTGTAAATTACGTTCGAGGTTTAATATCTTAGGATACAAGGGTGTTCCATAATGGATTACTTGTTGAACTATTGATTATCCATTGAAATATTACGTATTGAGGTGTTTAAAGCTTAAAAAGATGAAATAATATCGGGATTATGGACGATTAACACGCATGAAAATCTATTAAAATTGCAGAATAACTAATCTTATTTAACAAAAAATTATTGTTACATATGGTAGTTTCGGCTGTTCGTAAAAACAAACGTATTATATTTTTGCAAATGCAAGTTTTCACCTGAACCAGCTTTGCACTTCTGTACATAGCGTAGCGAAAGAATTTATGTAGCCAATTACGTAAACCATTTAACTGAAGTTTTGTTTTGTAATCTAGTTCATTCCACAGTCAGATTCGCAAACTGTAAAATTCGAACAATATATTTTCCCGTTGTACCAGTGGTTTACCGTTAGTACCTTTAGAATTTATGGAACGTAAAGAAACTATAAAATAAATCCAATTATATTAGAACTAATGTGTCTCCTTTCTCCCTAATGTCATGTTCAACAAGCAGTCGAATCTCGATAATATCTAATATTGCATATCCTTAAAATTTTTGCTTTTCCGTCACCTAATACAAAAGCTATTTATTAATCATATCTTTTCCATTTATATTTACAAATAATTTTCGAAATTAATACAATCACGCTCACCACATACTTAGAACAACGTTAAGAATCGACAAGATAGCATTTCAATGTCATCTCGAAAATTACCTAAATCCTATGATTTTTTTCAGAAGAAAACCTCATCTTTCACGGTTCCCGGCATGTGTTTCTGCGGTTTTGTGAATGAAAATTAAATTAAATTTCCAACTTCCTTTGCTTATCTGCTCGAAGGTTTTAAACGGAGCCGTCGAGACGTGTTCACGTAAACAGAGCCATTTCACCGCTAATTTGTAAAATTAAGATTGCCATGTATGAAGATGTTACCAGACGTAAGCTTCTAATAAGTTAATTAAAATGACGACAATTAAACAATATCTAATAGAAGTATTCGGAAATTAAATTGAAAATATTTTGAAGTTTCAATTTTAAGTTTAGAAAATGTTTCGGAACGATCTCAAGCTGATCAAAATTTTGTATCTAAAGACAGACCACGGAATCAAACTTGATACCCTGTGGAACAGTTTAAAATGCCCTCTACGCAGGTCTGGATGGCAATAATTTTGGCTTGAAAGATGGACGAGGAGCCCACAAGCTGATGGCGTCACCAACGGGTTCTCCGTCTCTCCAAATTCCAATCCCCGTGCCATTCGGCATTTTAGAACCATTCACAAACCGGCGAGAATATAGAGATATTACAGCGGATGTATATTTTTATATTATTGTTGTTATTTTGATTTCTTATCTCTCTCTCAGGGTGTCAGGTGGGATCTAATTAATTTTTTTTTCAGACAGAATTGAAACACGTTTTTTTTTTTTTAATTTTAAATTGAGCGCTTTATTTCTTATTAATAGTGATAATCAAATATTTAAGTTGGTAACATCTAAATCAAGTGATACGATTACAACAACAAATAATACTGAATCCTCTTACCAGGTCAAAACTGGTTAAAGACTGTAAACAGCACCTCAATAAACTGGCACAAGACAACAAGGTATCTTTGTTCTGGGTGCCCGGACATCAAGATATTAGAGGCAATATAATAGCCGATGAACTAGCCAAAGAGGGTTTTAGGAAATACTTCATAGGACCAGAACCCGTCTGTGGAATAACAAGGGATTCTACTAGAAGGGCGATTTGGTCTTGATTAGATAAAGAAAGAGTAAAGAAATGGAGGTCGACTGAGGGTCAACTCCATACTAAAGCGCTAATAGGGGACGGGGACGCTAAGTTCTCTGAAAGCCTAATTAGACGCAATAAAAAACAAGTGAAGGCCATTATTGGAGTTGACAACTGGACACTGTCCCTTAAGGAAGCATCTATGCAACACGGGTCTGGGATGCGAGTTACAGGAGGAAACAAGTTTACATGTAATCTGCACATGTAAGGAATTGAAGGTACTCAGGCAGAAACATTTCGGAAAGGATGTACTGGAGCCTTCGAGGGTACTCAAGTTTCCAGTGGGCAAATTACTGGACTTTATAGAGGACAGTAAACTTCGCTGCTCTTCGGTTCTCGGCTTCTCTACCGTGTAGAAAGGTTGTGGTACAATGGATTCACCACTGTCACCAGTACTAGCAAACACCTTTATGGAAGCATTTGAAGACACCGCCATCGCATCCTATGAACTTGAACCGAAGTGCTGGTACCGATACGTCGACGACACCTTTGTTGTATGGCCACATGGGACGAACACGTTACCGAAGCTTCTGGAGCACCTCAACACACAGCACAAGAAAATACAATTTACTATGGAACTGGAGAAGGATGGCACCCTACCTTTCTTAGACGTGCTTTTAAAGAGGAAGGAAGATCAAACTTTGAGACACCAGGTGTACCGTAAACCGACCAACACAAACCGCTACCTCAACGCAAACTCTCACCATCACCCAGCACAGAAACGCGGTATCCTGAACACACTAGTACACAGGACCAAGACGATATCAGATAAAGAACATCTTGAAGTTGAACTCGAACATCTAAAGAACACACTATAACAAAACAACTACAGACTCAAGGACATCACGGCAACCATCAACAAGCAACCTAAACATAAAGAGGAACCAACGAACACTATTAGAACGACCAGCCTGCCATATATCAAAGGATGTACTGACAAAATCGGAAGAAAATTACGCAAACACAAGGTCAAAATAATTTTCAACGCTCCTGAGAAACTATCCACCAAACTACCTTCACCTAAAGATCCTACACCTCCGCTCCAAAATCCAGGAGTATACGAGATGCCCTGCACTTGTGGAAAAGTGTACATCGGACAAACAGGCAGAAACATCAGCACCAGATTGAAAGAACATATACGAGATACTAAGTACAAATATACATCAAATCAGCAATAGCAGAACACTCTGCAAATACCAAACACGGAATCAATTTCGACAAATGCAGGAAACTAGCAACGGAACCACATTACTGGAGAAGAGTCTACAGAGAAGCCATCGAAATACAGAAGAATCCGAACAACATCAACAGAGAAGACGGACTACAGCTACCTAGTATTTGGAAAGGATTCTTCCAACCGTAACGAGGACCTACGGACACTCTTCAACAGACCGGAACGGTCACGCCTCAAGCAACGCACGGCTATATATAAACCCGATCCTCAACCAACCAGTCACAAAAAAAATAGTAATAAGAAAATAAAGAATAAATAAAAAAAAATCACTTCCCTTCTAAAGAAGATCACGACAAGATGATCGAAACGTCAAGTACCACAACCTTTCTACACGGCAGAGAACCCAAGAACCGAAGAGCAGCCATCAACAGCGGCCGTGAAAGCCTGAAGACTACATTGACAGTAAACTTCGTTGATAATTTGATGGTATCGTCCATCCGATGTAGTTGAAAATGCTAGTGGTCACTCGTTTTACCAGATAAACCTGTACACCCACGACGCCTTCCTCTATAGGCCCCTATTAGGGTTGCTTCTGACTACAATTGAAAGTGCAGCGGAGGAAACCCAGGGATCGTCCCCTTTACTTGAGTTGATGTCGATGACAAGGCTCCTAAGATCACTAGACAAACAAAATAAGCAAATATAAAGCAAATATAAGTGGAGATATAATCCATAACCATAACGTTAGTAGCAGTAAAATATTGTGCATCACTATATTATTACAAAAGTTAGACATTATATGATACATCTAAAAATCGAAAATGCAGTTTATCTGATCTATGAGTTTCATGAAGAATAAATACTAAAATGCTGACATATTTACTAGTTCTTAAAAGGTAACCGAAAGTATTAATTTAAAATGTGTTGCTAATTAGTGATTTAGAATCGTCTCATTTATTTCTTAGGTATTCCACACAGTTTAATAGAAGCAAAGCAAGCATCTAATTTACCCCCGTGTCGTTGTACATCCCAATTAATTTTATTAAGTGTTTTGGGACCCTGACAAGCCAACTCCCATTCCGAAAAGAAAAGAGTCATTATATCGTAACTTGATAGATGGCGTTCTATAGTAGTGGTTTCACTTGTAATCTAAACCGAACTGCAAACACCACATTAGAGAGTGGAATAATCTATCACAATACGTTGTTCGTCTGGGGTAATATAAAGGTTAAACGTTGAACAGTAACTGTCACTTGCGTTAACTTATTGTCCCGTTGCCTTAGCGACGTGGAGTAACAAAGATCCGTACTAGGGATAAAATGCAATCAGTGCGGCCTTAACTGATCTTATCTATCGTTACGTCTCATCAACATAATCAACTTTCCTTTTCAATTACAGAAATCACGTCGCATAAATTTTATTTCGTTTTCTGAATTTTCCTTCCGCTAGTGCCTGACGGAGGAACGGAAGTGAAATTAAATTAGGTACGTTTTATTTTACATCAGATGGCATTTATCAAGTTTTTCCTCTTCTTATTGTAAAATATCTCCCATTTTTTTTTCTCCCTTGCGTATCGAAAGATTTCCAATTCCACTGTGTTTATCTTTGCCAAATTTGGAATTCAATTTAAACAAGCACCCTTAAATTATGTCTGAAACAGTTGTTGCGATAGAACTTTTCTACGGATACGATCTACACTAAGATAATGAATTCATACCTAAAATTATTTTGAATATATTATACCTTAACTTTATCTGCGCTACAGTCGAGTTAACTCGAGTTCCCTGCAGATATGTTTCGTTAGATGCTACCACTACATCTCACGCTTCTATTGTTATGTATATACATAGATATTAACATAATTATGGAAATGTGTACATTATTGTTAATTAAGCTGCATAATTAAGCACCAATATCATTGTGTATTCCATTGAACTAATTATAAATACATATGCAGAACTTACAACACCGTATAATTTCACCCCGCTTGTACATACATATTTCAAAGCTTTTGTGCACTAAAAATAGAATATCTCGTTATATGTACAAGGTACTTCGAATCACGATATGGATCAAATTTACGTGAAGATAAGCGGATTTACTAAATACAATATGCTTGTTAATAGTCATATGTTACCAATTACCACTATTATTTTCCATGGAATAAATTTGAATTCATATGTAACTTTGTATGAAATATGCTCTCAATAGATAATACATAAACTCTACAGAAACTTATTCGATATAATTGTATAAAATCACTTTTAAGTGCACCAGTTTTCAATAAGGATGAGTCTGGCTTCCCAACAGTACTATACAAACCACGACAAGTAATACTCACTAAAGCAAAACGATGAGCTTATAAGATTGCAAATCCTGGAAGAGGTATATGCAATAAGTTTCAGTGGACAGTGCATTTCACCAAGCTTCATATGCAAAAAAAAAGAGAATTACAGCAGAACTTCTCGATTATGCTCGTCCATTTGCCATTCCAATGATTTCACACAGCAGCTCCATGACAAGGAATTAATCTTTTTAGTGATTTAAACATTTTAAAGATCATGCGATGTCAGAGCAGCCATTGCTTCCAGTCATCGACAATCAATCGTTTCATTCCACACTTGCAGCAGTTGATTTGTAGCTACAAAATCATATTCTCCTCTTTTATAGGATGCAACCGCTAGATCTGCTTTTGCAAAAACTGACACCTTTGCTAATCTTGTCCATCCAAATATGGCACTGCAAACAGTAGAATTTTTTTAACAACCATGCGAGTAGCGTCACAGAAAGTTGGTTCCAATACAAAAAGGTGTTTTAGATCAGTCAGAAAGCTAACCAAAGAAATGATGCTCGCTAACCGTGAAATAAATTAAGAATTTAGGATGTCACCGTATCCAAGATCATCCGTGTTGGAAATCTATAGCAAGAGAGGCAGATGCTCTGAAATTTGGAATATTTTACTAAACAAGTGGCAATCTGAGAATGAAGATATGAAGAACAGACTAAAGTCTTTACCACCTAAATGAAAAAAGCCAAAACCTCCACTATAGACTGGATGTGGCCAAACTGTTAGAAGATTCGTTTAATGCAGAGACTGCCACAGTCACCATGGATGCAACCATGTATATAACCATTCCCGAAATCGTTTTATTTATTCTCATAAAATGAGGAAGCGAACCCCTACTTTACCTGAATGCTGTGTGTTTGCTTTCGCTCGTGAGTAGTGAATGAGAGCTGTTGGTAATTGGTAGACAATACAATTGATGACTGCAAGCAAAATATAATTTTACGTACAGTAGACTCCCTCTTAACCGGCCACTTCGGGACCGGAACCCAGACTGGACAACCATTTGTATGTATTTGAATGTATGTATGTACACTAGGAACACTTTGTATTTGTACACCATGTTGCTCAACATTCGTAGGATGAATAGTAGACAGCTTATTGCATACATTGCCCGCGTCAAAATATGTAAACATAGATGCGATTTCTGTGTCTATTTTAAAAACGCTGTAGCTGCATTTATAAATGTAAAAAAAGCATCTATTATTTAACGTATTTAACTAGGAAGAAATTTGTTTGATGTTTCAAGTATTTCGAATAAAGTAATATTGTAGTCTTATTAAATTGTTTTTAAAAGTAATTTCATTACTTTTTGCGATGAACTTGTGAACTAATACAAAAAAGGTCCTTAAATAATCACAATTCTATGAAAAACTACTTAAAATACAAACACTAATTTTAACGCCATATGAAATACACAAGGAAAAATCATAGATGGCCGGTGACTGGATATGAGATCATGATCTACCCCAGACGTCACCAGAAAACACGCTTATTGTGCGACACGTGTATGCATTTAATTGTTCCTAATGCTGTATAAAGAACTGAATATTATTGTCGTGTCTGCTTGCTTTTATATAGGTCAGTGTCTAATATTATTCATTTTTCGTGAAAGACTATTTTCGACATTTATCTGGATTGCTTGTTTATGAGTACTTACCAATAAGCCTGTGTTATATTCACATAAATAAAGATTCCAGAAATACAGAATATGTTTTTTTTGCCTACCTGTCTATGTCTACGCATGCGAAGACCACAATAAATAGATGCAATCGGCCTTGTAAATTCATAAATGCAACTACAGTGTTTTTAAAATAGACACTGAAACCGCACATTCATTCATTGATAAGCATCATCATTTCAGCATAAATGTATACTTATAATTATTTCGTTATGTTTTAAATAAATAAAAGTACTAAACATTTGATATTATTTATTGTATAATAAACATGCTTTCGGTTTAGATCTAACACTAGTTCAACGACAAATAATAGTTCACCACAAAAAGTAATGAAATTACTTTTCAAAACAATTTTAAGACTACAGTATTATTTTATTCGAAATACATTAAACATCAAACAAATTTCTTCCTAGTCAAATACGTCAAATAATAGATGCTTTTTTCCACATTTATAAATGCAGCTACAGCGTTTTTAAAATAGACACAGAAATCGCAGCTGTGTTTACATATTTTGACGTGCGCAATGAATGCAATATAGTCTGAAGTGAGTAAATGCAATACTGTCTACTATCCATCCTACGTATGTGCAGCGGCAGGTCGTCCAATCAAAAAGTATTCCTAGTGTACATATGTAGCATTAAAACATGTACACATGTTGTTATACATGTTGGTATAGATGGTAGAATATATATAAAAAAATGAGCTTTAAAAGTAATCGTGGATTTTCTTTTGTTTCTTTGTGTGCATTGCCCTTTTGAAAGCAAAATCGCGCCATTTTTCACAAACATTATGTCACTTGGAGTAGACTCTTCTTGTTGTTCTATGTACTAGCTACACTACTATTAGTACTACTAGTTCTATGTTGTCGGGCTAATGGTCTAGTGGCTTGTACATTTGCCTCGTAGTCCGACAGTACCGGGTTCGAACCCCGGTGCTTCCTTTCTGAGTTTGGTTTTCTGTAGTTTTTCAAATTCCACGGCAAATGCGGAAAGGTAACATCTTAAGTCGGTCTACAGCCGCAGGCGTGATAATAACTCATGGGCAGCCGATGCCCCCTGTAATTGGCGCAAGCCGTTGGGGGATGCTAAGGCATGTATTATTATTATTATTATTGTTATGTAGGATCCTACTAGTTCAAGTGCGGCTTTTGCTTCTGCATGGCTGCCTTTTTTATATTCTCCTCTTCAACGGGTCGATGGCCGCAGTGGTTAGGCGGCTGACTATTGTTGTGAGAGGACGATAGGTGCCGGGGTTCAATTCTCTGGAGGGACGGTGACATTTTTTCAGAGAGTTTAATCCTGGATCGACTTGCCATTCGCTGTTGGGAGCAAAGTGATTAACAGCGCGGCATCATAAAAGGCGATATGATGCTGTCACAAAGCCATTTAAACACAACTTACACACACTAAACTACACCGCAAGAGTTGCAGTGATAGCCAGACAAGTGATACAGCTTACGGAGTCACTGCAACTAAGCACCCACCACACATTAAAAAAAAAACAACAACATCGGTTATCTTCACCAATAACTGCCTGTATTATATCATCATCACTCAAAAACTCGTTTTCAACGTTTCCGTCGGCAGCAACTCATTAGTTCACATCTTCTGCATTAAGACCAGCACATTCAGGAAGTTTTTGTAAATCAATGAGTAGGTTAGTGGCATCAGGTTCATCTGCGCTTGTAGTATTCTGCAGAGCTGTAGGATTATCTTCTTTACTTTTTTCCGATAGCTTTTTCCAAGATTTTGTAAACGTAGTGGTAGCATTTCTTCGTAGGCTTTAGCCAACATGTACATAGATCACATCCTTAATATTGATAGTCTCCAAAACAGCGATTAGTCCTGTGTCTTTATCATTCAGCTTTGAGAGGATTTCGGAAAGAAGTTTGTGTCTGTAACGCCTTTTCAAACTTGCAGTGACTCCTTGGTCCATGGGCTGCAATAAGCTTGTTACATGTGGAGGAAGAAAGTAAATTTTTGTATCAACTTCAGATGTGAACACCTAGGTATGTGTTTGAGCGTTGTGAATGGCTAAAACAGCTTTGATCGGTAATTTCAAGGTTGTGAGGTGTTATTTTACTTCTGGTACAAGCTTTTCGGTAAACCATTCTGTAAACATATATGTCCATCCATGCAGATTTCTGTACACGATAATGTGTGTTACAAAAGGAGGAATCTTATGTGTTCCAGTGGCGTTGGAATAAACTCCTACAGTTAGTCCTTCTTTGCTTGTTTTAAATCCAGGAGCCGATTTTTCCTGATTTGTAGCGAATGTTTTCTGGGGTAAAAGCTTGAAGTTAAGGCCAGTTTCGACCATATTATAGACTTGTGTCTCTTCGGCAAAAAAACTGTTAAAACTTTTGGGACTAATGAGACGGACTGTAACAGCAATGCAACCCTCCCTCCTCCTTCCCCCCTCCGCTACCGAACAGCTTGTACCAATTACAGAGAACATTCGGTTAGAGATTAGAAGTCTGGGCAGTGGCGCTGCTGCCTTTTGTCACCGCAACCTGTATGGATCTATTGTTGTTATAGACTAGTTGGAAGCTTTTGATGAACCTTAGATTTAGTCTGGAATTTCCATCCTGGATGTCAGTAGGCGGATAGGTTTCTAAAGAAGTGTTGTTGTCGAGTATGACTGGCATAATAATTAGAGATGTTAGGTATCTGCATTTGCCAAGGAATTTTGAAAATCACAGAAAGCGAAACTGAGAAAGGAGTCATGGGGATCCTAACCCGGTACCCTCGCCTAGGAATAAACTGATTACTACGTCATTAGCCCGCTTATATAAAAATAAAGCGATAGTACTTCAAAGAAGTGGCTTATTTCGAGCTCTTTTTTGCAGGAGTTTGGATAAACAGTAATGAAATGATTTCAAAATAACAATCGCCAAGAGAATTGTGTAATGTTCGTACATTTACCATGCTAACCAAATACCTGACTATATTATTTCTTAAAACATTATAATGGCTTCTAAATAAAGGAATTAATTTGATAAAAGCCGAGAGATTGACGGGGATATTAAAAAGTAAATTAACACAGGAAACGTACTCCTAGCCATCAATAACACGTTAATACGAAAAATTGACCTGTAGATTAAAGATTAACAGTCGGAAAGTTTGTCGAGGATCGGCCCTACTCGATACACAATATATTCAGTAGTGTAGCAGCCTTGTAAGGCGTTACAGGGCGTTGAAAGCGTCACGAGACGGACACGCGATCTAATCATATAACTCAGACCCATCATACCGCTCCCATCGTCCTCTGAACTCATAAGTTATGGTCAATATAGTTTACGAGCGTAGCATTTCTTAGTATTCATTGTAGAGTCGTTTAATTTAGTCAACCATTTCTGATCATAGAACGTGTGGTTAATACTCAGTTGCGTGCTCCGTATTTTGTAAGGTCACTCCAAATAAACTAGATGCACAATGTAATTGAAGTTGAAATTTAACAAATTAAAAGCCCCACTAAACGCTCGATAATTTTATCATAATACGCAAGCTTCTCATAAAAGAGAACGTAATGCCTGAAAAAGTACTAAAACATCGGAAAATTTTTCGCAATTATTCATGATTAATTCCAAGATATCATGCAGCTCTTCGTCTGTTAATTTCGCAGCGCGAAGCAACCACCCATCTCTTCACTTTTATATTATCCGTGTATGTATGTTAATTTACCAAATAATGTAGCGATAAAAGCTCTCTATATAACGACTGGAAGGTAAGGCAGGCTATGCATGTTGAAACAATGTTAGGAGAATATATATACCTAGTAGAGGTAGGTAACTAAGCAGAGTAATAAAAGTGAGGATGAACGTTACTTTAATGACGGCAATAAGTAATTCATACCGCAGAGTTGCTCCTCGTGCATTGTCAAAATATAACATTTAATTAAGTAAATGGAAGTGGAAAAGCTCGTGCCAACGGACAGTATAATTCCCTCCGCCTAGCCACGTGATCCTGAGCTACGTTTCAGACTTAACAGCAGCTGATAGTAACTGTTACCTATCGAGCATTTCTGTAATCCTTCATTCTAGAGGGGTTTTCACTGACACAAATCTGTTTATAATGATATATGAGTTATACCGTTCGTACTTCTATCCTCTACCTGACCAATGCTTTCCTTTCTTTTATCCGTAACAATTGTATATTACTATCGACAGACATATAACACAGCTCTAAAGATATATTTGTTATATCAATTCAATAATCGAAAGAGAACAAATTTGCTATAAGAAAATCCTGGCCCCTCATGAATAGAGACCATAGTCGTGTGCTTGATACTACTACTATTTACAGATGCTTGCAAAAGTGTTTAACATCTATCTAGTCAAGAAGTTTAACGATATTAATGATCAAGTTGCATAGAAAGTTTTTATACAAGCTCTTATTAAACGGTAGCCCGATAATCAGAAACGGAACGGACCACGTAAGAAAAGTTTAACTTTCATTACGGAATTCTAGCTAGTGAGAAAACTTCGACTGTTTGCCGCAAAGGTTTCGCAAGATTACATGGAATAGGTTTCTAAAAGAGAAATAAATATGAGGGCATGTAAGACATTAGCACCGACACCAATCGATAATCGTGGAAAGCATCCATAGATAGAAAAAATAAATTATCTAATAAAATGCAAAACATTACTGTGTATATACAAAAAAATAAAATTCTTCCAAAAGAGTACTACTGCAAAGCAAGATCAATACGATTATCCATAACAGTTAATCAATTGCAGATTTGCAGAAATTCTGCATTATTTTCAAATTCATTGCAATTGAACTAAAGAAAAAATAATTAAAATATCAATGGACTAAAAAAGTTTTGAATTTATAAAGCTCCAGTGATGTAATCGTCCTCTGCTACATATCCGATGCTTCTCCGATTCGTGTTAGATGATCTCGGATGCATCTTCGATGGTTCTTGCTGCTCCGAGCTCTCCACCGCCAACTTCCATACCTTACTCAATCTGTATCCGTCTTCTCGGTTGAAGTTGCTCGGGTTCTTCATTAAAGAGAGAGCCCGGAGCAGCAAGGACCATCGAAGACGCATCCGAGACCATCTAACAGGAATCGAGGAGAAGCATCGGATAGGGATCAGAGGACGATTACATCACTGGAGCGGAGCAGGGACTGGGTATATAACGAGGAACAGAAGACATCAGCATCAGTCTTTAGAGAACTTATGAAGAAGCTGACAGTATGATCAACGAAACGTCAAGTTTATTAGAACGACCACGGCAACATCCGAAAGATACATGTTTATTGAACAGCGGCAGTGAAAGCCTACATTCGATTATTGGAATGGAATTGTTGCATGCGTATTCGCCGAGTTACCTATGGTAAGTCCTTTAAAGCTCCAAAATGTTAAAGCACTCATTAAGCTCTTAAAAGACAAGAGGGCTATTACTTTCAATGAAAATCTAACTGCCACTTCAAAGATTTAGATTTCACCATCTTTGATTCGTGAAAAAGAATGCACGAAGGGTTATTTAAAAACCAAATCCTTGAGACCACCACATGACGTCCTTACTGTAGGTTACTACCGTCTGCCGTGGTGTCCTTCTGCTATTTACCAAGGCATGACGCTTGATAGTCGACTTACTCTCCGTTCACATGTTGATTCAGCGATTCAATTCTTTGGTGATGCAAGGTCGTTCGTTTCTGTGTTGCTTTGCTCCAAAAGCTCGCTTTCACTAAAGATCAAAATTATGATCTACTTCGTCTTCGTTAGACGCACTCTCGTGGTCCTCTGTCGCTAAATCCCATCTCAAGTGCTACAAAAAAAAATCGCATTTGGTGCCATAGTTTGCTCGAGACTTTGGAATTCTTTGGCTTCATCAATATGCCCTCCAGCTGGCAACTAAAGTACTTGTAATGATTACTATTTCCTCAAATCCTATCGTGGCAGCGACGGCCGCCTTCTCGCACTATAATAACGAGAGCCTCCCAAGTGATTACACAGATGAGTGAAGATTAGCAACATCCAGACGACAACAGTGACCTGTAAGTAACCCTAGCATCTCATGGCCAGTAGCAGCTATCTGTGGAAGACAAGAGGAGGCAGAACTTCCAAATTGAAAATTACGAGATCATCTGCTAAATGAAACTATATGAGTGGGCTATGCAGATAACCTGGCGCTTGTGGTGGGGCCCAGAAATGAAAACACCCTGGTATTCAACACAAATATATGTCTGGAACGAATAGGCACCTGCATTAAGGAGCATGGACTATCACTGGTACCAGACAAATCTGAGGTTATTATATTGCAAGGAAGGCAGAAAAGAGACCACATCACTTTCACGTTGGAAGGATCTAGATTGAGATCGGTTAAGACACTGGTATATCTGGGGGTCACAATTGATGAGAAGGGGTCCTTTGGGCCACACATAATGAAAGCGATGGCTAAGGTGGAAAACAAGTGGCCAGTTTGACCCGAATTATGCCCAATAGCGATAAAAGAGTGGTACTGAGTGGAGCCATTCACAACATCGTACTATATGAAGCCCCGGTATGGCGACAAGCAATCCAAAAACAAAAGCACAGAAAGATGCTCGAAACGACACAGAGAAATGTGCTCCTGAGAGTAGCATCAGCTTATAGAACCGTGTCGCTGGTGGCCCTGCAAGTAATCACCAGAATCACGCCAATCGATTTAATGGTGCAGAAGAGAATTATTCGCATGTACAGCCAAATTATAAGATCATCAGTCCTCTAGCCAAGCAAAACTCGATCAAGGAATGGCAAAGTAGGTGGCTAAACGAGACCGGAAAGGCATAGTGGATGAAGACTCTAATAAAGGATGTGTCGAAATGGACGGGTTGCAAACATCGAAAGCTGGATTAGTTTCTAACTCAAGCCTAATGGCGCACAGCTCTTTCCGCGCGTATGCCAAGCACTTCTGGAAGGACGATTCTGACACCTGCATTTATTGTGGCGAGGTCGATACAGCAGAACATACCTTGTTTTGCAGTGACAGAAGACACCAAATAAGAAGCGTAGCGCACGCTGGTATAGGGAAATAATATCACCAGACAGATACCATGGTACCGCTGATGGTAGAAACCCCTTAGCACTGCAGAATTATTAATAACATGATCAGATCCATTATGGGGAAAAATGAGGAAAAAGAACTAGATCATTATCAACGAAGGATTTTAGAAATGATAACATTTGATATCTATTAGTAGATAATGCTGGAGTAGGAATGAATCTCGTTTAACAACAACTCACAATACGCACCAGTAACATAACTAAACAAAACTCGCTAGTTATAATTTTAAAATTATACTTCCTTTTGCAATCGTTAAAGTCACTCCTTCATAATACATATTGGTTTTAAAAATTTTATACTCTCGCGACTTCGCCTCAGAACGGAATCTCATTTGATTTTATTACCTCTCAGTTTGCTATATATTTATGATGGTACTGACAAGGAAATACTTTTATCCAAAGTAAACTTTCCCATCAATTCCATACAAATAAATAGGCAGAATAAAAAACAAAAAACGCATTTTATGTAAAATTTTGTGTTCCCATTTTTTCTTTTGGTTTCATTTTTTAATTCTAAGGTTTCTGGGTCACGGTATAGACGTTTGATATTTCAAAACAACTAAAATATCGATTAGAAAACGACGCTAAAACTAAATGAAAGCGTTGTATAAGGTAATCAGAGACCTTTCCTTTGACATTTATATTGCAATTTCGTCTTAATGGAAATGAATGAAGAGCACCAACGCCATAACTAGCTTACCTAGTTAACTGAGCACCAGTGCAATCGCGAACCTGTTTCACCTTATAAAACATGAAAAATGACAAGGAAGTAGTGACGGGAGCTGTAAATTTAGGACGTAGACAACTTGACACCCTACTGGCGCTAATTTCGCGCTGCCGAGATTCTCGTGAAATGCAAAGTCAATCCTGGGATAACATGCGAAACTACAATAATGCAAGCACGTACGCGCAGAGCGTTAACCCGGTAAGAAATGCATGTCACTTGAGTACGTTTCGCACGATAATAATGTAGTATTTTCTATCTCGACATATAGGTTGGAATATTTTCAACGAATGGTTGAAATAATTTGAATTTGTTACGTGAGCTTCTTATAATACGTATTCAAAAGTTATTAGTCCAATTTACGAGCTGCGATCATGCGATTGTAATTCAAGTTTATGCTCCTATATTTTATTTGGTTGCGCAGGTGTTAGGAAGCAATGCTTTCAAGCTTTTATCAGGGAATAGCCTAGGTTCTGAATAAAATATAGCTGGATTCTGAATTTTCTGCCGCACTTATCGAGTTTTTTTTTACGTGTAGAAAGTATAGCTACAAACCTAAATAAAAATATAACCTACAAGCACCACTTAATTATAGCTAACAAACTTACACTTCGAATACGTCGAAAATATCTGCTGAATTAGTGGAATGTGTCTACAAGTGGACGTTTCCTGTATGACTACACGTTTATAGTATTTTGTGAAGAAATTTGAAAATGCTACTTAAAAGAATAAAGTTATCACATCTGAAAACTTAATAATAATTAAAATTTTACAAAAAATATGATAACAATGTGAACAGTTGAAAAACTTTAACTTCTCTGTATTAAATCTGTGAACCATCTGGTAATGCCATCAATCTCTGCGGTGTCAGTTTTGTTTGTTACTGCATTGACTGTGCAACTTTAATGTAATAGTGTCACAAAAGCCGCGATTGTCCACAACTAGGTTCGAACACTTACATGACGATACCTCATCAGAGACAACTGACTTGACTTTCTTCAATAAATTATTGATATTTAGTTTCAATCTATAGTTCGTACACCTGTCACTAATGTATTGAATATGTCTTGTAAGTTTAAAACGTCATTCCAGTTTGTAATAGTTTTATAGACTTTGAGATCATCTCCATCCGCAAGAACAGGACAGGATAATCGTTTACACACAAAACAAACAACAAAGGGTCTAAGTTTGAAATTATAGCCATTATAATGGACATAATTACACTTACTAACTAAATAAGAGTTAATTAATTGCAAGAAGGAAAAGCTTAACACGCTGGCAAAAAATCTAGTCAAGAGCTTAAAATTAATAAAATTCAGGCGTGAATTAAATTATTATAAATAACGCTTAATTGCCATGTTTTTCCCTAGTCCTTGAACAGAATTGTTAGAGCTTGACAAAAAATAGATTGATATACGAATAATTCAAATCATTTCAATTTTTATAGTTGTATTAAATCATGATATCCTTCATTATTACTTGTGAATATATTAAAATTCGATATATCAATGAATTCTTTGTTTTTTAGATAATGTTGTTGATAGGCATGGCAATTTATATTTATATTATCAGTAATTTGACACATATTAAATGCAAATTTCTTCCACTGACGAAGTTATTTAACGAAAACATATTATTATATGTTATGGAATAAATTGGTATTTAATTATTTATTGTTTTATTAACCTACAGGTGGAAATAGATCAGGAATTAAAAGATAATGATTACTATCTTCAATTTTTCGATTTCATTTTTGTCGGTTTTTCTTCCAACGGGCATTTGCTCTTTCAGCATTTTTATTTCTTTCAACGACTATCAAGTTCAAAATATTATCATCCAAAATCATTTTATAAATTTGATAAGGAGATAAATTCGGTGGCACAACATTTTCGCCTACACCCAAAAATTGAAAAGTTTTTAGAGAATAGCCTGTGACGTTTTGCCATGTGGATGTTTGTTGTTGAATGATATCGTGATCATTGTCAAAACCTTTACTTTCTTCTACTTCTTGTGATAGGTTATCAGAAATATGTGAAGGGGTTGAAGAGCTAGAGCTTCCTGAGATATATAATTAGAGTCTGAACTGAAAATGGTCTCTTGAACATCAAAATTTGATGAATGGTCAGGGCGTGAATCTATTTATGTAGAAGTAAGAAGGTGTTTTAAGGGTTAGTACGGATTTACGACAGATTTACGTTCAGCCTCCAGTTCTTTTAACCAGCTTAGAAGACGCTGTTCCTCTTTAAGATCCATAACAACAAAAACCAACATAGGAAAAAACTACACAAACTTTTAAGAAAAATTTCAGGTTACTTAAATACCATGTGAATCACCGGTGATCAAACGAAAAACATGCGTACGGATCTCTAGACTATTATTAAGGTTAGCACCATCTATTATACAGTAGATGCACTTTAAGCAGTACCAATCTGCTTGGTACTGGCGCGAATAGAGTTGATAAAACCGCATGGTGCATGCAAGATATTATGTACCATCAGTGATACATGTGGTAGCATGTTAAATCAAAGTTAGAAAGTTGATGAAGTAGAATTGCATGATCCACAGTATCAAAAGCGGTAGTGAAATCAGTATACACAAAATCAATTTGTTCCTATTCATTCGTACCTTCACAAATTCATTTTTGGCAAACGGTTATATGGTTGGTAACGGGTCGATGACCGCAGTGGTTAGGCGGCTGACTATCGTTGTGAGAGGATGATAGGTGCTGGGGTTCAATTCTCTGGAGAGACGGTGACATTTTTTCAGAGAGTTTAATCCCGGATCGACTTGCCATTCGCTGTTGGGAGCAAAGTAATTAACAGTGCGGCATCATAAAAAGCGATATGATGTTGTCACAAAGCCATTTGAACACAACTTACACACACCAAACTACACCGCAAGAGTTGCTGATAGCCAAACAAGTAATACAGCTTACGGAGTCACTGCAACTAAGCACCCACCACACATTAAAAAAAAACCATTGAACGTCATCGTACGTCATGTTGATGGGGCGATAGGATGGATATAGGTCTATAATTGCTAATCTCAACTTTTGCACCTTTCCTTAAATACTGAATACATCCTGATTCTTTGCCATAGATGAGGAACGGCAGATGTGTTTATCTAATACAATAAATTAATTATTGTCGCTAAAGGTTTGGCGAAACTTTAGCTTTCAAATTTAGGCAAAATAAAAGATGGAATTAAATCACCTACAGCTACGCTATTATCAGGAAAGACCTCGCATAGGATTTTAGGTAATATCGTTCTCGGATATGGGTAGGAGTAAGCATGTCGGTCGACTAGCGCTACACCATTAAATTCTGCGTCAAACTCGGGAAAATCGCGACGGGGACCCTCGGAATAATTGTGGATGCCTATGGAGATGCTGACATGAGCCAGAATGAGCAAGTCAAGGGTCAAATCCATGCTCATGTGGTTTTTTTACCGGCTTGGTGTGGGAGTTTGTACCCCCTGGCCAAAATGTGTACGCCAGATTTTACGTGGACGTGCTTGACAGGTTGGAAGCTTCACCGCAACAACGCGCCGTGCTACACCGCGCTGCTGGTGAGGGAGTTTCTGGCCAAGCACAGGGTTTCCACCCCCTACAGTCCAGATTTGGCACCGCTGTATTTCTTCCTCTTTCCTCGGCCCAAATGGGACCTTAAGGGAAACGGATATAGCTCTGTAGAAGACGTCCAAGTGGCTGTGACAGCATGTTTGAAGAAGATCCCGGAAAGCGAGTTCAAGAAGGCATCCATGCAGAGGAAATCGCAGTTTAATAAAACAATTTAAATTAGCTTCAGTCCTACTACTTTTTGACTCTATCCTGTATGAGTATTACTAGAAAGCTGCAAGTCAAATAGCACTAGAGTTTCTGAATAGAATTATTATCAAATTAGTTTTCTTATGAAACGTCGGTATCACCAACACCACAACTTTTGATTGATGAAACCCTATGAGCTCTCGAAACACGTGTCCCGAGTAATCAATCGATAGTTGTGGTGTTGGTGATGCCGATGTTTGATCTGTATATAATGTGCCCCGTTCTAGTACATTTTAGGGTAAACTGCTAAATTACAATTTATAGAAAAATATGCTGTTTTTAGAATATTTTATGAATACAGAAAAATTAGAACCTTTACGTATCAGATTTCAGGAATTTAATATTTTTTCGACCCTGTTTTCTAATTAATAGCAAATTTCATAATCAAACTAAAGGTTTATTATTTATTAATATTAAAAAAAACATTAAAATTAAATAACAGATGAAATGTATTTTTTTCAGAAATCAATGATTTTTATCATCAAATTATTTTCGTATTAGTTGTTTGTTAATTTTAAATTTTCTACAGTATGATGATCATTGATATCATTGATTGTGTGAATAATTTGAAAACTAAAACTGAAGATGCAGAAACTCTATGTGATTGCGAAGCTATTTTAAAACAAATGCTTACGTTTGAATTCATTGTTGCAATACATATCTGGTATGAAATTCCATTAGGTGTAAATAACACAAGTAAGATTTGGCAGCCGTTCGTCTGTTTTTAGAAAGAAGTATTTATGAAATACCATCAACTTTTAAAGAGAAAAGAATAATAAGGAAAAAAGACGATGTTCAGTTATGAACATGTTGATGAACACAACGAATTTGCTGAAAGTCAGTTCAGAGTAAACTTTTTTCTAACAATGATAGATGAAATTGCACATAATTTTGAAGATCGATTTAAATCCCTGAAGGAATATTATGAGACATGTGGTTTTATTTTTGACATTAATTGTTTGAAATCCATGTCAAAAAAAAGACCTTGATAAACATAGTAGTTATTTATATAGGCGCTGTTCTCCGAGAGGGTGAAAACAGTGACATACAGCATTTTGAATTGTATGAGGAACTGCAACTTATATCACAAAGTTTGCGAGATTCTCTTAAAGATGCCAAACACCTTATTAAATATATTATAGAACATAGTTTACAGGAAATATACCCAAATATTTTTATAGCTATAAGAATTATGCTCACTGTCCCAATCAGCACCACTACTGTTGAGAGAAGCTTCTCGAAATTAAAAATAATTAAAAATTATTTAAGAAATACAATGACTCAGGAAAGACTCACAGCATTAGCAGTTCTATCTATTGAAGCCGAAGTAGCCTCCAACTTGAATTATAAAGAAATTCTCGAAAATTTTAGTAGGGCAAAAGGCCGTAGCGTGCGTTTTCAGTTAAGAATATCTATACTCTGATTACTCTGCATCATTTAATATTTATGATATTTATTTTAATATAAATTGCAATAAGTAAAAATAATATACTGGAAAAATAATATGTGATCTTTTTATTTACATAATTAAAATCGCCTGGCAATTTTTGTGTATCTTTTAGTAAAACATTGAGGAAAAGGGCCTCGCGAGTAGCTGTTGCCCACGCCTGCATTTGGCCTTGCCCCGCCACTGTTGTCATGTAACTAATATATTTACATTTACAAGAACTTGATGGTTTAAGCAATAATATCAAATAAAGTACATAAACTTCTTACTTGAAGTTTGATTTGAGCAGTCCTTCTTATTTTTTAAAACCAGGTAATGCAATCAGATTTATTATTCAGTCTACTCTAATTTATATTACTTTAGTTTGTACTAATATACTGGGTCATTAGCGGAACTGGTTCGTTAGAACTTTTTGATGTTCTTGAAATTCAACATTTCTAAACTTAACTGATAACATCTGGATTCATCAGCAAAATTATTTGCGCCATTGTAGCACTTTCGGTTTACCGGAAGTTGACGTCAACTTTCTTAATTTAAATAGCATGGTATATTTCTTATGCGTTTTTTGTATCGGGCATACAATTCTGTATCAATTTTTTTCAAATATAGGGCCAATTGCAACGTTATGTTCAAAATTCTGTGTCTCTGAAGGCATTGCAGCTAAAGACCCCATATTAGACATGTTATTAGCCGAAATAGCATACATTATATTTACGTCCTAGAATTTATCATAATTTATACAGAGTCGTCCAAAATTAACGTTCATTTCAACCAACTTTACATCGGTAAAAATCACTTTTTGAAATGGAACACCATATATATATTATTGCATTTTTGAATACACTTATTAATTCTATCATTCCTTCATTGCCATATTAGCTTGTATTTTTTACGGTTTCCCAGTCATAAGTACTTTTCTGGTGAAAGACCGAAAAATATGCTTTTTAATGCATTTAAAATCTTAGTAATCCTGGAATGTCAAAATAATTGATATTGCATTTGTATTTTCCGAAATTTCATCAGAAAATCTCTAATAACTCGGAAATCGTAAAAAATACAAGCTAATATGTCTAATAAGGAATGATAGAGAATTATTAAGTATATTCAAAAATGCTATAATATATAGGGTGTATCATTTCAAAAAATGACTTTTATCGATGTAAAGTTGGTTTAAATGAATGTTAATTTTGGACGACTCTGTATAAATTATGATAAATTTTAGGACGCAAATATGATGTATGATATTTCGGTTAATATCTTGCCAAATATGAGGTCTTTAGCTGCAATGCCTTCAGCAACACAAAATTTTGAACATAACGTTGCAATTGGCCCTATATTTGAAAAAAATTGAATAACTCAAAAACGGCTGATTTTTGACATAGCATGTCTCAGTAAGTTTTGATGCAGAATGGTATACCAGATACATGACACCATGCTATTTAAATTAAGGAAGTTGACGTCAACTTCCGATAAACCGGAAGTGGTACAATGGCGCAAATAACTTTGCTAATGAGGCCATATGATATCAGTTATAATTACAAGTTTTAAGAAATGTTAAATTTCAAGAACATCAAAAAATTCTAACGAACCAATTCCGTTAATGACGCTGTATATTCTACAAAAATCTAACATATATATTATTAATTTTGGAAATCGGAAACCTTTTTAATTCGGAAATACCGTTCAAATGATATGTAACACAGAAAACATCACGTTTAGAATCCGTATTCATTGAAATTAATGTAATATTGCGGAAATACAATAATATTACCATATTTAATTCGATTTGAAATGTTCTAAACGTTCTTTATGATTTATTCTATATCAGAATTTTAATTTCACCATCAGTCATTTGGCTTCCGTTTTAATGCATATTTCACGTAACGCTAAATGAACAAAAGCAATGCCATACTATGTATTCATAGCCGTCTATCTCCGCGCACACACACAACAAAATATGATTCGTTGACTGCCCGGAATTCCGGAAAATGCTTTTTATTCCACGTGCATTTAAATCACGAACAAGACTATCACAGGCACTGGAATCAGCTAAATCTGGTTTTAATATTTTTCAATTGCAATTGGGGCTATTATATCAAGTAAGGTGCAAAATTTGAAATTAAATAATAGGAATGTATTTTATAATACGGATTTTTGTCGGTGGAATACACGACAGGTGGTGTTATATTTGAATTGAATTGTGTCAGTAAATATTAATGCATTTACATTGGTATGAAAATTGATTTGGAAATCCGTAGAGAACAGAAGCAATACTATAAATGCAAATGTAAATGGAACGAATAAAATTGATGAAAATATATTAATATTGCCCGAATACACTTCAGAAGTTATGCGATTTTAATTTTTATTTCTTGGTTAAATTAATTTTATTTATATGCGAAGTGTGTAATATATTACACCGATATAATATAACACACATCTGACGAGAATGTACAGTGTTAACGTAATCCAGCGAAAGATTTATTTTCAGGGCCAGCTTTCTGGGGTTTGATAAATCCGGAATGGTCACTATGCAACAAGGGTAGAAGACAGTCTCCAGTTAATCTAGAACCAAATAAGCTGCTCTTCGACCCCAACCTTCGTCCTTTACACATCGACAAACACCGGGTAAGTAGCTTACGCTCAGCTTAGATATATGCTTATGACGACAACTCGGGCTTATGCCGAACTATCTCACACTAGGATTGCATTTTAGTAATCCACTCTATTGCACGGTTTATATCGGAAGTTATTGTGGTCGTCCTAACAACGAGATTGCTCTATGTATGTACGCTAGTCGATTTCAATAAATACGTCTATATTGGATGCTTCACAGTTCTCAATCTTAATATACAGAATGCCTGGAAATTGACGATAATTGAACAATACCGATGTAATGTGCTGTTGTATAGGAATTTTTAATATCCAGGAACGCTATATTCCGGTTTTTACGCTTGATATTAACAAAAAAAAATCGGTGTGACTGAATTTTAAATTATTAGCAATTAACCTACTTTTTTATGATGCATGAAATGGACACCACAACTAGTGGCGCAAATTTTGATTTAAACGCCAAAAGTTACCGCTCACTTTAAGCATTTTTTTATAAAAACGCAGTCAAACTTTGAAGTGAAGCCGGATAACGTCCACGTCTCCAATAATGAGACATGAGAGTATTCGCATATGGTGCTCTTCCAGGAAGGTGTATACAACGCACGTGACGTGCGGTGGGGTGTTGTCGTGCATGCATAGGGGATGTGGGCGCTGTCGAACGTACATCGTCTGCTGTATACTACTATATGCGAACCCACAACCATATCTTGCTCAAACTCGCTCAGGTAACGCGAACAGGTTTCCATTACGCACAAGGTATGCATAATACGCCTTCGTACCACAGTAAAAGCGACAGCTTTTCCGACCCGTATCGGTTTCCATGCCGACAGGATGTTGCACCTGTTAAAAATGTAGCTATAGAAACATTCGAAATTCGATAGAACAACACGTCTAGGAAAAACTTTTATGTAGCTCTAAAATTATGCGTGTATCTTTACGCGTTCAGATTATACGGGGTGTGTTCGTCACTTTTTTCCAACAGTGTATGCTGCTGACACAGCGACAACAATGTTGCTCAAACGCATACTATTGTGACTCCTATTTGCAAAGAGGAACTGATATCACTTGGTAAATGCCTAAAGGAGTGCAAAATCTCCTAAAGAAATGTTACGACAGTTTTGTTGAACCCCTGGCAGATATTAACGATTCATTTGTCTCAGCCACGTTTCCAAGTTACTTAAAACATTCTAATATTATGCCGTTGTATAAAAAGGGTTGCCAGGATGACTTGAACAATTACCGACCGATTAGTTTGCTGATTGGCTTTTCAAAACTTCTTGAGAAGGTCGCATATGAATGTTTGATTAATTTTGTTAGTAGCCATCACTTAATCAACAGATACCAAAAAAGGGAAAAGCATCGATACGGCCCTCTTTGACTTTGTGAAACGAACTCTTAGTGCTCTCGAAAATCAATGAATACCATGTGGCATTTTATTGGACTTATCAAAAACATTTGACAGCGTAAACCACAACATGCTATTAATTAAACCGGAGCTACCTACTTGATAGGAAACAGACAGTATGCCTGACTCACAACGGCAATTCGATTCTGTCAAAATCTAGAGTTACGAACACGGGTATACCACAGGACAGCATTTTGGCTCCGCTGCTGTTCCTAATAAATATACTTTAACGATACACATACCATTGAATGTCTTTCTAACGATAAATATTATCTAACAATAAATTATACAGATGACACCGCATTTCTCCTGGAAGGTAACACTATTGATATGATAGATCGAGAAGGCAGTGAGTTCATGAAGAAGATTCAGAAATGCAAAGAAAGCAATAATCTTCAAATAAATCAACTACAACACTAGGAAGATAGATCACTTTTTTTTACCCAATATATCGACTCACTATTAGCGAAAACGGTCCAGCATACGCTTGCATTAGATCTTTTAATAAACTTCCGTCAGACCTAAAACAAATAAATATTCCTTCAAGGTTTCGTAAAGCTCTGTATAAGTTTTTGTTGAATTTTGAACCATACAGCATGGAAGATTACTTGAATAGAAAATAATTCTTACTTAAATAAGACTTCTATTCACTCTTCACCCATTCGTAAATTCCAGACAGCACAGATGCACGAATAGTAAAAATCTATAATCTCTCAAAGCTTGTTTATGGCTTACTATATCTCACACTCTAGGTATGTTTCTTTGAAAAGCTGTAGCATAAAAACATGAAATAATTTCTGCTATAAAATGTATAAAATATAACGTGGGATTTAATAAAAAGACAACAATAGGAATCTAATGTAAAAAAGGCAAAACAGGTCGGAAAACATGTAAAATGGGCCGAAGAAGCAAAAAGAAAGAAAGAGAAAATTTGAGATCTAGTTATAAGCCATTCAATTCTCAGGATGCCAATTTCAAAAGTTGAAGACAAGAGTCAAGTAAAATTCAAAAAAATCTTTTAGGTATTTTTACCTTATTATCGTAGTTTTGAGTGTGCTGATTCCAAAACAAACAGTGTGTGACAGTGACACAAATTTCGGGCACGTAGATCACTCAGTTCGGTTTACTTTCCTTGTTTTCCTAAGAGTTTAAAAAATCTTCAGTCATGGTGATGAAATGTATTATTTATATTATATTTGATCAGAAAACGTTGAACAATGCTCATAAAATGAGATTGATAAAATGAGATAACCCGGATCTGTCAGTGAGTGTGGAACTTCAGTTTGCCCAAACCAAGCTAAATAATTTAGTCGGAGATTTTGATTGAATATAGGATAAAGCTCAATGGCTTAGGTCCAAGCCCAAAGAAAAGAACTTGGTAACAGCTGGACTTTCAATTGTACAGAAGAAGTAGTGTAGTTTTTAGATAAAACAAACTACTGCGCTTGGATGCTTCTTGGTCAACAAGGTAGTTTTACAAAATTCTCATATTTCCTATGTGAATGAGATAGCAGTGCATGAGACCAGCACTGGCTTAGACAAAATTAGCCTACAAGAAAATATTTAAAGTCGCTGTTTAACATTTCGCAGAAACTTCAGGTAAATCCACAAAATATTCTGCTACTCCTATTATACAATGAGATATGATAATGAGCCTAAAGCTTCACTTTTTGAGCATCTTTTCTTAAGTGCTGCAAATTTTTGGTATCGAAATCAAATTTTGCGCCAACTACATGCACTCCTTTCTCTACTACTTCTTTTGTGTTTTTAGTTGATATAAAAATTTACCACCGAAATCACCATACTACCAAAATACGGTTTCCTGAAGATGAAAATAAACTTACTTATAGTTTTTGTTTTTGTTTTAGGTCAGCGGTTCAATAAGCAATACAGGACACAGCGTAATATTTACAGTAGATAATGACACACGCCATCATATCAACGTGACCGGCGGACCCCTCTCATACAAATATCAATTTCAAGAAATTCATATCCATTACGGACTCCACGATCAATTCGGATCCGAGCATTCGATAAATGGTTACGCTTTCCCAGCCGAGGTAAGTTTGCACACATTTACGTTGACGTGTTGCCGACGCAAAAAAGAAACCGGTAATATTTTCTTTTTATATCCGGGATGATTATGTAGTTCGCGTGGGGAACCGAAAGTGCTAAAAATAATATTCGATAATCGTTCCGGCGGCTGTAATATATAAATTGATACGTCCGCTTTAATAAGATTTTTGTTTGTAATGCTTTCTATGAGTTTTATTGCGTTCGGCAGAGAAACTTTTGAAACGTGATTCGGGTTAAACGAATTGATGCGCGACAATTTCGGTTTGCTATTGCCGGATTAAAAGTTTAAACGGTACTGCAATGTATACAGAGGATAATTTTGCAGTATATAAAATATATTTAACATTCAAAAACACCTACTGAGTTCAGTTGTTCTATTTCTGTAAAACGTAGAGTAGTAGAGTAGTGATGCCACAAAATATGCAACAATTTTGCAATCATTCTTTATCGCATGCTGTACGCAGTTCCGGACAATTCGCGAAACTTTATTGGTTTAACGGGCGATGTGGTATCCGGAGGAATAAACCCGAATTTCGAACCGCACGACGAAAATCCGTTTAACAATTACGCGTTTATACGCCGAGTCCAACAAGAGAGCACTTTAGTAGTATTGAAGGTTCGCTGAAACGTGATGGTTGGTGTATAACTTTAAAGTGATTTAATTAATTTCGGCTGTCAGTGAGTGAAAGTCATCAATTCTCCATTCGTTAAACACAAGTTTCAGACACACAGTGTTCGACTACTACATACTACTACAGTGCTTGTTAGTTGAGTGCGTGGTATTGTTAGTTCGACGAGCAGGTGTAAAATATTCGGTTGTCGTTCGAAGTTATCGAAAATAATGGTGTTAGTGTACGTTTATTCGCGACTTCCTACGATATTTGGAATATTCGCGTTCGGAAAATTTATTGCGAATTAATGAACAGTTAACCGAAACTCTTAACTGTGCGCTAACACACATAAATATCTTAGCAAGTAACAATGAGAAATTCGACAGGAATGTAATCGATACAATATGTGACTTCGAAATAGATAGATATAACTTATTAGTACGGGGCTTGATAAATACCTTTAGATACATACATTGTGCTACAAAATTCGTAAGAAAGTTCTTCGCAAGTTTATTCGATTTAGAATATCGAAATTATTAGGAATTTGTCAAACAGCTATATCAATCGTTTTAAGATAAAACAGTCTCCATTCAAAATAGTATAATTTGAATTTTATCAAAGGCAATGCAGACAATTTTAAATGTTTTATACTTAAATGGATCTAGACCAATATATGCTTACCACCACCTTCAAAGCAATACTAACCAGACATAATCTGTCTCATTGCAAGTCAAGGCTTCTACTCCTATTCCACGATTCATACAAATAAGTGTTTAAACTTTAATATGTACGCTTTCAGCATTTTTCTGATTTTAAGTGGTATCCGTCTCAGTAACTGCATTTTCGTCTCCTGGACGAATTAGAAAGGTCGTAAGTATTTTTAGCTCTGGTGTACTAAATACAAGCAGCTCAAGTAAGAAGACACCTTTCAATGCTTGCCATTATTGGACCTGACCAGCCTTTCAGGAACGTCAAACAAAAATTTCAATTCAAAAATGTGCGTACAGTCGCGTAATTTTGCAAGATCGTCTTCCTTCTTTTTAATATAGTATTCCATTCAGTATTTAGCAAATGCCCCCATCGAGAGTATCCTGTGATCGGTGACAAGCTGTGCTACATTAACTCAAATGAATGTAGATCCAGATCTAAACTTCTGTTCAAAATTAACGCACCACTATAAGTTTTGTCATTATGCCTTTGTATTTGTACTTTTTATTTAGTTTATAGTTACTATAATGTGAGTAAAAGTAATTAGACAATGTGCAAAACATTTATTTTTAATTAAAGTTCGAAGAATTATACAAAATTTGACTATCAAATACAAAAACTTAAAAATGATAAAAATCTAATAAACTTTACAAACAAAGAAAATTTCCAATTTACAAAAAAAAATTACTTCAATAATGCGTAGTACCTCCTCGATCTCTTACAACCGCTTGTGTTCGTCTAGGTAAGCTTGTTATTAAGTTTTGAATGGTCGCTTGAACAACACGCTCTAACTCTTGCAGGTTCATTGAGGCAAGAACATGATGCGAAACTAATCTTTTTAGAACATCGCAAAGGTGCTCTATTGGATTTAAGTCAGGACTGCGCATGTTGATTTCATTTAAGTAATCCAAAACAGTCCTTCTAGTGTGAGGCCTAGCAATATCGTGCATGGAAATGAAGGTATCTCCTATAAATGGTGCAAACGGCATCACGTGATCTTGAATAATATTTTCCAGATAGAGTTCTGCATTCATAGACCGCGGACGAATAAGAACCAGCTCTGTGCGTGCCTCAAAACATATTCCCCTACTCCAGAACATCTTTGAATCGCCATCAAATGGCTGTTTTGGAGAAATAGTGCAATCAGAAAATGTTTCTCCATACGCGCCATACTCTATGACAACCATCTGGAGATTTAAAGTTCACTCGAGTTTAATCTCTGAACAACACTCTCTTCCTGATACCGACAGTCCACTGTGCATGATCTCTAGCGAATTTTAATCTGCGTGATCTGCAGTAAGTAGCGTGCAGTAGCAGGCCTTCTACTAGCCAATCCTGCCTCTTTTAATCTTCTCCTAACAATTAAGGAAGAAATCAGGACATTTCTAACAGTTCGAGTTGATCACTTAGCTCTCTACTAGCAAACTTTCTGTTTCGTAATACCTGTTGTCGGAGAAAGAGCTCATCAATTTGACTTGTAGCTCTTTTCCTGCTTTAACCACGTTTTCTATGGTGTGCTCCGGTTTTCCAAAATATTCTAACCATTCGACTAATTATTGAATGATTAACACTTAGTAAATTGGCCACATAACGCATACTTCTTCCCTCTTCTAGTAAAGTTGAACCTCTTACGCATGCAGCATTGCTTAAATGACGTACTGGATCCATCTTGTTTTAACAAAATCGTTAAATACTGATCTAAATAATAACCAATACTCAAACTGCAACTTTCAATAATACACTTATCAAACTGAAATAAAGGACGTGAACGAAGTATGTATTTAACTTTTTTGGCTTAGTTAAATGACATATAATTATAAAAACTGTACAAAACTAACAAAAAAAAACTACTTGACTTAAACCACCTAAGATTTCTAACAGTAAACGATAATATTTGGCCGATATTTTTTTTTAATAATAAAAATAAGTCAGAAAATATAAGTGGTGCATTAATTTTTTTTGTTAAGAAAAAGCTTGCAAAGGATTATACCTCTGAATATGGTTATAGATATTTGCTTCCTCCGTGTTACTCTTCAAAATTTCTGAGATACAGAGATTTATGCATGGAGACAGGTTTTCAGTCTATGAACTTTAATTCCTACAATTTTTGGCTCAGTTTGCCACTAGAAACCAAAACCTTCGGTTTTTGGTCACCATACTACATTTAGAGAGAGGGAGGGGGAGGGGGAGGGACATTATGACACATTATCATTTGATGTAACTAAGATCGTTTTTGGTTTAAGATCCTGATTTCCCTAAATAGCGGTTGGCATGTCTAGAATGCAACTGTAACTTTTCTGAGAACTCTGTCCAATTTATTGAGATTGGAACAGCTATTATTTTGCTATCCTAGTATTGAGAGCATTTTGCATTAGGTTAGCGTGGTTGCACCTTCTCGTAGTGATTAAGTCACATCATCTGCATAACTTTGGGCTTTACCATCTGCGTGCAACATTCTGAGAATATCATCGTCAGCCAGAGACCCAAACACGCTCAGCTGAATCGCTTTTTAAGGCAGAGCAAATCTACAGAATTATGGATTGCTGTACAACCCTTGGCGTTATAAATGTAATTACCGGTTCAAATGAAATATAATTAAAAACACTTTTAATATTATTTTATTGTTTTTGACAAGGTTATAGAAGATAGGAAAGAGGCTTAACTTTCCAGAAGGCTGGTATAATTATGTTTGATCTCTTAGACCAAGAGAGAGCGTTAGCTTGAATCTCTACTGATTCAACATCTGCTGTCAGTTCTTTTTCCGCAAACATAGCGCATAGGTGTATGTAAGAAGGACAAAACTGCTGACCGGGCATCACAGACCCCCCTAAACTTGACTGTAATTTTATCTTATATTTCATAAATCAAGCTTTTAGTCAAAATGAGCTGGAAAGCTATAGGTGTTCAACGATCCAATTTTCGTTTGTGTTGCTTATGTTTTAACAACAGCGAAACCAGCAAGAGGAGGTGGGAGACTGAATAAACCTGCACTTAATCAGAACAACACTCCAAGTATGATGCGAAATGTGTGAAATACAAATCCCAAGCTCTTTTAGATTTGACAGAACCTGTAATAAAGAGGGTCGCAATATTACTTTCAATAACTAGTTCACCAGTTATAGTTTGGTACATTAGTTGCACATAAGAATCAGAAGCAATTGACGCGAAGTATGGTGTCGTAGTAGAAGAATGACCTGTACCCTAAACAACAAAAGACTTTCAAAATATTAATGTCAACACCAACCCCTTAACCGATGGAGGGGGGGAGGGGGCGCAGGCAAAAAGAAGATGATGTAAATTTTGTCTACGTTAATCGGACCGAAAATTAAAATATTTTTGCAACATGTACAAAAAAGTCAATTTGTTCCTCACATTAACATTTTATGTATGTATGTACAATAGATGTAATAAAAATAATGAATGAGAATTATTATACCAAAGTTTTTTCTCGATAAATCTCAAACGTTATGAAGTCATTTAAAGCATTGCGTTGCTTTTATTTTCATTCTGAACCCTTGAGAGCAATGGGTTAAGATTAATATTTCTCTAAGACCTTAAGGTGGCCAAATCAAATTTTGCATACTATTTTAGTGCCCTTAGAATGGAGGAAGACTTAATCTACTAACAGATAAAAAGTTGCATAAAATATTTAAGACCCTGTATATCATTAGGGAAAGGTGTACCGAATTGTAATCCGCATTTCTGTCATTAACGCGTCGATTTACGTCATGCGGTTCGAAATCCCGGTTTTAGCCCGTTCGATACCGCAGCACCCGTTAAACCAATAAAGTTTCGCGAATTGGCCAGAAACGAGTACAGTAGGTGATAAATAGGTTACAAATGCAGAGAGAGACTAAGAGAGTTTCCAGAAACGGAAGTTGTTATTGTATCTAAAACCGCCGAGAGCCATTACCGCCTTGTTCACAATAAACTAGGCGGTTTACCTACTATATATTCCGATGAGTAGATTAGTATTAATCGCGATATTTAAGTTCGACAGCAGTGCCACAAATGTTCAAAAGGCCATTGTTGGCTGCTGCTACTATCGTTATATGTATTAGTACCGGTGTGTTTCTCTTCTAGTAAAGTTCGATCACTTATATACATATAGACAGAACAGTTCCACTTGATTAACACTCAAGTTTGGTATGCCAACCTTGCGGGGATTAAATATTTAAAGGCCACAAAGGTAATCGTCTACCTTGTCTGAGCAAATGATTATTGTACTAATATATAAATGGTATTAATTAAGTTGTAACTGAGGTGGTAATTTGCAGAACCGAATATATTATTCTTTAACAGTTGGAAATACGATTATTAATCCTAAAGGTTTGCTTCATTATCTTATCACACTAGTTGGAATTTACCATTGATTGCAAGTTCAGTTCGGGGAAAGATATCCTATTACCTATTACCACGAGTGAAGATCGTGTAAGGAATTCAAGCAAGTCCACGGTTAATATATTAAAAACCAACACCAATGAAGACATTACACATGTATTGTTTAAAAATTAGGAGGACGTATTATCTACTTTGAAAATGTCCAGAAAATTCTTAACTTCACATTTCTTGCACCTTTCTGGGACAGATTTGCCATCTGTAATCAGATATGTGTGCCTTGTATCAGACTGCCAAATCCAAACAAGTAAGCATGAAGTGGAAGGAAATACTCTATACTGATATTGGCCAATTGATACTTGATAGGAATCATCTTATGAGATTCCTCGAATTACTTAGGTTTCAATACCGACACAAAACACGACATTATCAAGGAGAGACAATCTCCTTGATAATGCCAAGACCTAACCTATAGAAGCTGATGCCAACACATTGGGAAAGAACTTTGTCATTTACTGTACAGTCTAGAATTTTGACCATCCCAAAGAAGCACTTGGCAGTGATCAATTTAAAGAAGTTTATGCGTAACTAGATACCCGCACAACTTTATTTTACGAGAACCAGAATGTCAGAGAAACTGAAAGAAGAAAAGTGTGCAGAAAAATAACTTGTAGAAATGCAGATGTCTAGCCTAGGCCGTCCTGAACTGCTCGATATAAAATACACTTTAATCTAAATTTAAATGGACTTGGGAAAATATCTAGCTTGCAGGCCATTTTACAAATAACGAACTAAAATGTGATATATTACACTAAGTAACAGAAAAAAAAACGATGTACGATTTCTTTATAGTTGAACATTAAAATATCTTCCAAAAACATACACAATAGGCACTGGACCTCTTGACATTCATAAATAGAAGTCCGATAGTGATGACACCTAGGAATGAGGAGAATTAATCATACAGAGTTGGCCTTTATTATGGACAGCTAGCAAAAAATGGTCAAAAAAATGTGTTTGACGTTTTAGACATCACAGTCCGCTAGTTGAATCCTTATTCAACCAATGCCAGTGGTCCAAAGCAGCATCAAAATACTAATTTTTAAAATATGTCTTAAGGTTTGGCCTTTTCATTCAAACATTCACGGTTTGTTGTAGAATGGACTGCCTCGATTCTAGGGATCCTTACATCAAAGCAGCCCCCTACTTTATTCAAATGCTGTCAGGGAAAAGGCAAAACAAACACTAAGTGACCCTAGTCAAATGATTCGGAAATCAGGAAAAATTGTGCATAAAGATTTGGTATCAGGGTGCACATCCAAGCTTCGAAGATGTTTTAAATTTTGCCAAGTCAGTATTTGTAAACTAGCTTCCGTCTTATCATAATCCATCTGAATACCGCTTCACATTGACATTTTACTCAAGCACGATGAAACCAACTCGATTGTTAAAAAAATCTCTGATAGAATTTCAATGCCATAATCAGCAGTCAATTTAGCGGTGAACATTCAGGTACTTTGTATTGTTAACTTTTATATTACTTTAGCTTTGGTTTCGAAGAATTCGAAGAAGTTGTAAGTAATAGTTGTAGAAGGTAGAGAGGGAGGTCCCAAATATCTTTCAATTCCTTGATATAATCGTTACAATCGGTGTCATCTTCAATATGTTAGGTTACCAATGTTTCTCTTTCATGATTTATTTAGACAGATCGAACAGAACCGTTGTAAGTTTGATAAATAACAAGTCTCAGTCTTTTAGTTTTATAGGTTTGATTAACCCATTTTATCTTCTTATCTACTACAGTATTTCTTATTTTTACTCTAAAATAATATTTCGTTTTTTACCTGTACTGAAAAGAAAAGGGGTGATAAATGTAGTCAGTTTCTTTCTTTATTCAATTTCTTTTAATTTTGTAAATAGCGAAGCTAATGCTAACAAAGAAAATATACGTAGTATTTAAACTGCTATTATTTTAATCATCTAAGTTGGTAAGAAGGATGATTTGGATAATTTGAAACAACTAACGTTAATGTACGGTGACATTTGTCACTATTTGCATCTAACCATCCTCTCGACTAAGTGCCCTCCATTTTGAGCACGGCGCGTATAATTATCATCGTTAGCGTTATCTGACATCTAATGAAGCCAGTTGTAAATTGTAATGTAATTGTGTCCTTTGTTGTAATGAATAACCTTAATCACAAGATATATAGCTACTCCCATATTTCGTATTAAAAAACGTTTTACTATATAATAGAATCAAACTAATTTTGTCTTAAATTGTTCAGGATGTATCTTAATTATTAATGCTTATACAAAATATACATCCCCTTAAACTTAAACGGTGTTTAGGAAAGTCAGCGGTTTTTAAGCAGATTACGGAAGATTAAAAATATTCTTCTACCTCCATGTAAAACTTTTAATTTAGTTCTGATGACGTAAACTGCGGTCCGTCTTCCTTCAGATGCGTGGAAGTTTTATGAATTTTTAAATCATGTTCCGGACTTAAATCTACTTGTAATGACTTATTTAAATATAAGCTAATTATTACGTGCAGCCCAACGGTAGAAGTCGCTGGCAAAACTTTTGTTATATTTTGACAGGAGTTTAATTACTAGAAGTGTCATCTGGATGAGACTTCTTGAAACACTCTTAGGTAAAATTCTTGGTAAATCTTGATATAAAGGACGTAGTTCTTTTCTATAGTGCTAAACAGCATAGTTCAAGGAATCTGAAGATGTTTTATTGCATTTTTGGCAGGGAATATTCTGTGTTTCTCCTATGTAATTTTGTGTTATGTGAATAAATGTCCGAATTTTTTGCAACGCTATCTCCGTTCCTAAACATTAAACGCAGTAGCTCCAATACAAAAGCAAAAGGAAGAATTAAGACTTTATTTGCAGCGAAAAATGATTTGCATGAATTCGGTGACATAGTATTGACCGCTTAATGGGGTCGCTGCTCAGCAAACTCAACTCAATCTCAGCAAAATGAAGTGACAGAAAATGACAAGGGTTAAGAAGATTAAAATGCCACAGTATAAAAAACGCAAACATTTATTTAATAGGCACTCATGGTATATTGTTAGGATCGCCCTGCAATCGAGTGCAATGAAGAAAGATCAAGCATCAGAAACGGATCGCGTGGTTTCGACCTTTTCGGTCTCGTCAGAGTTCCTCCAAATGCAAGATCTAATTTCCGAATTAATTCTTTTATTTGGAGAAACGCTGAGACCGAAAAGGTCGAAACCACATGGTCCGTTTCTAATGCTTGATATTTTTCACTGCACCCGATTGCAGGGCGATTCTAACAATGTATCTTGAGTGCCTATTACAGGTATTTTTAATCAAGAAGATTGAGGTGTATGTTATTTTTTTCTAAATTTAAACGTAAGAAATTCAAGTCAAGCTATGAAGCCGACTTGCCCGGAAACAAATTAATTTTAGACTGTAATTCGGCAGGTTCTTTTACTGAAATTAAGTATCACCCGCATACACGGGTAAAGAAAATTTAATAAGCAAGCAATATTGTTAATAAACATTAAGAAAGGAATAGACCTCAAGATGGATTCCTGTGGGATGCTCATTTTAACCGGCAAAACTGAGGATTGGAAGAAATATATAACATTGTCAATCTGTCGACGTCTAAGTTTCATGAACTGAAAATTCTCCGTTAGATAAGAAGCCAACCATTTCACCTCCACGCCCTGTATACCATAAAACTCATGCTTGTCCGTGAGCAGACACAATCAAAAGCCAACACAACTAACGGATATTCGTGCCGATCCAATGAGTTCAGAACTTCATTTCTGCATTTCCTAAAACCATTTTTTTTAATGCTTCCACAGTCTTACCAACATTGTGTAGTCGATTATTTTGGATATGTTAGAACATATCGAAATAGGTTAATATAATTCTTAACAATGACTTTTTATGGATATGAATAGAAGTTTTCAAAGCTTAGAATCGTTTGCATACAGAAAATAGATTAAACACATTAATGCTGCATCCCCAATAAAAGTTAAATTACAATTGCAAGAAAAATATATGCAAATCAAAAGTGTGGATTCATTTTTTTTTTTGATATTAAAACATACATAAAGTTGTTTCAAAAAAGGGCCTCATCCGCAATTTCGTATAGGCGTACATCAGATATGCCGATATATAAACATACATGTACGGATATTCCGTATGAATTTGCTGAAACTGAGGGAAAAAGTAACAGTACGAGTAAGTAAACAGAGCTCTACGCTAAATTCAATTCGTATTTTACAATTCATGTGCTACACGACTTGTGTGCTAACACAGCAAAAACAAACGAGTATCTACATCTATATGCAGACAGTTGATTTGTAAAAATGTAAAAAGTTAACTAAAAAAAAAAACTATATGGTCGTTAAACTTTTAAATGTAATTAGTGTACATCTTAAGGTGGGAATAGACCAAGCAAACATTGTTGTGCAACAGTTGAACAACAGTTAGGCAGCTGTTGGCAAACTTGTTTCGGTGGGGAGAAAACATTGTGGACAAACTGTTTGTCAACATCGACCTACCGAGTTTCTCCAGTGTTTGCCCGGTGTTCGTTTAGTCGGTGACAATGAGCGACGAAGAAGATGCTGTACTCGCGTGGGGTGTGTTTTTATTTATAAAAATAAAATTATCACGAAGTGGCCGAAAAAAGCGAAGGTGGTGGCAAAGGCGTATATTCGCTAATAGACAACGAGAGTTTTTTCCAGAATTAAGAATGGAGGACAACATGTTGTTCAGTAACTTCTCTCGAATGGATACAACTACATTTGAAAAACTCATTGTAATGATTGGTCCTAAAATTGCAAAAAAACATACGAACTATCGAGAACCAATATGTGTCAAGACAAGATTGTTGGTAACTTTACGGTTCTTAGCCACAGGAGATTCTTATGTCAGTCTGATGTACCTTTTTCGCATATCGAAGCAGTTAATTGGTACTATAATCCCGGAAGTATGCGAAGCGCTAATAGAAGCTTTGAAGGATCAGATCCAGGTAAAAAAATCAAAGTCTTTTTTTATTATTTATTCAGATAAGTAGGCATATAACATCGTTTTTATGACAATTCCGTATAGACATCTCCCTGTTGCTTTTGGGATGCAAGTAGACCGTCAATAAACCTATCTTCCTGCGGCTCTACAGAACCTCGGACGCTTTGTGATTGATGTAGAGACGGAAATGGTGATGAATAAGATGAGGAACTTGCACTAGATACACTTACTGGTGGCAAATACGTTGGCCTTTCATTTAACTGTTGTTGTGAATGGTAGAGCATTTGCATATCAGCATCATGGAGAAGGCAGTTAATTTTATGTTCTACGTCAGCTCGAATAAATGCATTATACATTCTTAATTTATTTCCTACGTGTTCGCCATATACGTGAAAGCTGTCCCTTTTTGATCGGTTTCCTGTTAGTGCTTTTATTGCTTTAAAAGCTTCGTCAATTTGAGGATCAGAGGAACTGGAGCGCTTCCCCGACGCCTTCTTTCCTGGTGGTACCAACTCTCTCACGGTGTCACGAGATGGCTCTGATTCATAAAGTGGAGAATCGGTGGTAGTTTCCTGTCTTGGTTCTACATGAATGTTGGACGAATCCTCACTAGAAAGAATTTCTGATTGTAATGTGTCGTCTTCTTGGGTACTTTCCAATTCCTGTGTCTGGAACAAACAATAAAAATAAAAATACCCCGTATACATATGTACAATGTATACATAGTGAAACTGTAAATTAGATTTATTAGGTTAGATCAAAATATTGCAAGAACCGAGGGGTGTCAAAATTTTAGCAAGCTTTGGAAAGAACGTAATCAACGTTCTCTTTTAATAGCTTTTTGTATAAAAAGGTAGCAAAGGGCATCATTTCCTCCTGCGGAGACAGTGATCAACATCCAAGGAAGGAAATGGCACTTTGCTCCAGATTAATATATCTTAATTTTTCTACGACAGGAAGTAACAGGAAAAAAAATATTTTTTCAGTTACCCGCTTCACCCGAGGAGTGGATTCAAGTTGCCCATGATTATGAAGACCTGTGGAATTTTCCTCAATACGTAGGAGCAATTGATGGGAAACATGTCGTACTACAAGCCCCTTTTAAAAGTGGAAGTGAATATTATAATTACAAGGGCACTTTCAGTATTGTCCTTATGGCAGTAGTAGATGCAAAATATAGATTTTTATATGCGAATGTGGGATGCCAGGGACGAATTTCCGATGGTGGAGTTTTTAAAAATACAGATTTTGCAAAGAAACTTAACGATGGTACATTAAATTTGCCACCTGCAAAACTGCTGCCAGGACAACAAGACAGGACAACTCCTTTTGTATTTGTTTGTGACGATGCGTTTCCTCTACAGGAGAATTTAATGAAACCATTTCCAGGAGAACATGCGAAGGGGACGTTCCAACGTTCATTTAATTACAGGTTATCACGAGCAAGACGAGTAGTGGAAAATACTTTTGGAGTTCTGTCAGCTGTGTTTCGAGTCTTGCGAAAACCCTTGCTTTCGCAACCTGATAATGCTGAAAAAGTTGTTCTGGCCTGTTGCTACCTGCATAATTTTTTACAAAACAATAAATCAGCCACAGTTTTGTACAGTCCCCCTGGAACCTATGATAAAGAAGATACATCCTCCGGAACTTTGAGTCCTGGAGCCTGGCGAAACGAACCAAAACCCTCGGGAACATTTTTAAATGTAAAGAGAATTGGTAGAAAAGCAACCACAGTAGCACAAGAGGTCCGTGCACAATTTGCGCGTTATTTTTCAACCAATGGAAGAGTGTCGTGGCAAGACAAAATGGAATAAAAAATAATATTGTTTGTGCTAATGTTAATATAATTGTTATAATTCTGTAAACAGGCAATAAAACATAATGCTTACTTACCTCGACTTCAGTATCTCTTGTATGTCTCGGCTTATTCTTGTCTTTTAAAAACATTAAATGTTTATATCCAAACCAATGAGGGACGTACAATTCACTTGTTCCTTGGCCAGATTTTGTGACACTTTTAACACATTCTCGTCTAAATTGATTTTGCACAACTTTCCATTTTCGTTCACACTCTTCTCGCGAAAACACAAGAGCTTCACTTATGTTCTTGAATGCGTCAATACGTTTGTTTTTGTTCTTATAAGTCTCATTTTCTGGATTCCATATATTCGGAAAATCTCTTACAAGATCTATCAACATCAGAGTTTGCTCTTCGGTCCAGTTGTGAGACATTTTAAAAACGAATGAAAACTCTTCCGATACGCGTCGCCGTCGTCACTGCTTGAAATGAACTACTACAGACTTATTATTTTTCTGCGAAAATAAAATTATACCGTTTACACGTCTACACTAGCGACGCTGTGTGCGCACTGTTAGACAACATCTCTTTGATGTACCGCCTCGGGAGCGAACACCGAACAACAGATCGGCAACAGCTGCTCAACTGTTGCGCAACACGTACACACTGTGTGAACTCGTGTGTTGTTTGAGTGTTGCACAAAAATGTTTGCTTGGTCTATTCCCAGCTTTATATCTCTTACTCTAGTCAGTTATTGAAATACACAGTTAACAAAAACACATTGAAAGGTGTCTTGTCTTATATTGTGAGCTACTGGATGCTTTTTTTATTTGAATCCTAAGCTAGGAACAGTTTTTCTGCATAGTCTGGATTAAAGGATCCAGTGTTTTTGCTTTCAGCGATGCTTACTAGTTTTTTTATGCGTTTTTGTTGTTATCAAAATCGTCTTCGTTGTTTTACTACCACTACGTTTTTCATATTTTAGGCAAAATTTTTCAAACCAACCTCTAAATTCTTTAAAACCAAACTGTAATTCTCAAGAAGATTTGAATATTGGCCTAAACACAGGAATATTTTTTAGCTCCATGTTTGAAACAAATCAAATACAATCAATTGAACTAAATAATGTGCTGTACTTTCTATTCTCTGAAGTCCTACTTGTTCGACCAAATCTGAGCCTTTTGTCATTTTAACGTTTTCAATTCTGGGATTCAGCAGAATTTTGAAATGTTGAGATGTTTATATGGTTAGGTGACCAAACTGGAAAAGTAGGGGGTTGACGGATTTTTACAGCCTCTCCCTCCCCTTTTTTAGTACAGCAACAAATTATTTGAGCTCTTATCTTATCTCAGTTGAATATTCCCGATAAATCATGGTGCAGCGATAATAAGATGTAAAATGTACAGTGGTGGAAAAATAATAGGGAGAGGGTCCTTATCTATTTTGCAAACATAGCATCCTATTGCGGTTTGCAATAAAATATTATTAGTGACAAAAGGTTATATTGATCAACAGCGCTAGCTCTTATTTTTTCATTATTCAGTCTTTTGGAGCTATTGAAGAGTGATAGACTAGTATTAAGCATAGCAACAACAAATACAAACTAAATACCTACCTACACTTCGTGCTTGAATAGTATTTCTAAAATGCGAGTAAATAATAAGAACTATTTGTTTCATTCACTCCAGATAATTGGATCAAAGAGTAGTTAAGTGTCTTTGAAAAGAAGAAAACACAATGGATAAATTTGCGCAAATTATGAAATATTCAAAGAAAAAAATATAAAACCACAAAACCAAGTATATGAAAGTCCATTTTGTGCATGAGTGAAACGAAAAGGACACTAGATATGCAAGTGATAAGTCAAACTATACGAAATAGACTAAAGCAGGCAAATTTAGTGGCAAAAAAGCCTGGACTTTTTCTTGCAAAATGAAATTTTAATCGTGGAGATTGAATGCTTTATGATTCGATGGAACGACAATAAAACTTCTTGAATCCAACAGCAAATATTCAAAACGTACAAAGAATAGAGCATATTGGCCTAAGTACACTAAAGAAAACAATGGTGGGTCAATAATGTTTTGGGGCTGCTTTTCTGCCTGCGGTGTAGGCCATATTTTTCTAATCGCAGGTATGATGGATGTGACTTATTACGTCAACATTTTAAGTTCAATAATGCTTCGATGTATCGAAGGGGAAGTGCCTATTACGTCGAGGCTTGTGCAGGACAATAATCCCAAACACTCCTCTAAGGTGCTTAAAAAATGGTTTCGTGACAATAAAGTTAAGATTATGGCTTTGCCGGCGCACTCACTTAAACCTTAACTCCATAAAACATGTTTTGGGAGTCCTAAAAAGAGGACTTGGTAGGGGGCGAGGAGAGGGAGGGGGAGGTACAGAGCTAAAAATAAGAAAGAATTTATTTGTTTCTATTATTTTTTCTAAAATCACTGAAATGTAATTTTTTTTTCTTTGCTACATCATCCTTTGAATTGGTTTGTTTTGATATGTGACTTGGGTACACTTTACCAAGCCAATAGGCCATAGGTAATTACTAGACAAAATGAAAATAAGCTCATGTTATAGAATAGCAATTACACTAAGAAGTTAGCAATATTAAAGAGCTCCAATAAACTTAAAAGTTTTCAACGGATCGGTTATGTGGTACAGGTGTGATTGGTTAGGTGGTGCAAGCGTACATTTTTTCGCAAATATCATAGGAACATCTTCATGGAACGAATTTTCTAATCGGAAGCCCAGTCACTGATTAAATCAAGTTGCTGATGTCATGTCAGCGTTCCTAAAAAATATATTCACTACCGCAGATCATTTAATTAGATCAAACATAATTCAGAGCCAAAAAAGCACCTTTGCGTCTAGTTAGGTCAAGATCATACAGAAAGTAGATGAAAACAGCAAAATTGTAGAAATCCTTTTGCTATTATTTGAACTGAGTACTAACGAGCAATATTCCTTGAAATAGGATTAATAACGACAGATTTTGGTCCCACCTGAACTTTGCGCAGTAATTCAAACGTATCACATTAAATATTCATCGGAAAATTTTACATATATATGTATGTATATTCTAAAAGCATGATATCCGCGTTTTTAGCTTTTACATTTATGTGTTTCGCAGCTGTAAACATGATGCTGTGAAAGAAAGGAATTTCAATATTTTCCCATCTAGTCGTCGCCGACGCCTTTGAAAATATTTACCAGGACGACCCGGAATATAGAGGAGTACAAAGTTGCGGTTTCTATTAATACTTTATTATACACGGAGACGTTCCCTGTGACAAGCATTGGATATAACTGGTATACCGTCCAGAAGTAATTACAGTCATTGATATCTTTATGAATTTAGGAAACTTCAAACTTGCGACAATTACAAACTGCGGTGGCTGCTCTAATTCGGTTACTAGAAACTTTCAGACGCCGGTTATTAAATCCGCTTATTACTCGCAGTCGTAAAGAAGATGATACTATGAATCTGAAGATGTTATCCCCCGTCTCTTCGGAAGAAGAAGAAGACGACAACGCCGCCAACGCTACTGCGTCGGTCGTCCTCGAAGATAAATTGGACTTTAAACGAACGGCTTGTACTGCACACCCATTAACTGTCTTATAAATACGACGTCCGTAATTAGCTTGATTTAATTGTAATCTGTCTTCCTGAATTATTGACGTTTCACTAATCTAATATTTGATTAAATTTTAATCTTACTCGGCCTCGAAATTACATAATTAAGTTTGTTATTAATTCATCCATTTACGAAAGAGAAAAGAAGTTTAGGAAATTATTCGATCCCATATTTATTACGTATAGTTGCATGCTATGCTATTAAAAGGAAGATGGAGTGGAGATAAGTAGTAGCACAATTTCTTCTCTGATGAGAGAGTTCTTTTTTGCTCCAATCTATATTCAAAAAGCCCCATCTATATTCAAAATCCAATGTATTCCCATTCCTGACCAGTTAAGGTGAGGAAAATGGGAACTGTTAGTAAAGTTTTTCGAAAGATGATACGACAACGTAACGTGAGCCACATCATGTCATAAAACAGAATGTGCATTATCAAAGTTTATTACCAAGGCGTCCCTAGTCTTCGTAATAACTCACATGGACACATTTTTTTAGAGTTACTGTCAATTATTTTATGATACACTAAACACTTAAACCCACAAAACACCAAAAAACTTTTTACAAAAAAACCGATACGTTTCAACAGCAAAGCTATCATTATCAAGGGGATGATAAGAAAGAGAGTTTGGTGTTTTGTGGGTTGAAGTGTTTAGTGTTCTACTTCAGCATCAAAAGATCAAGCAAAGAGCATTGTATGATATTATTATCAAATAAGAAACATGATGGCTTGACGATTTAATTAGTCATTCTGGATTTCCTTCAAACTGTTGGATAAATTTAAGGATGATATATCTTCTAAAATTGTTCACACATCCCTTCATAACGCCTTACACTTTTACCTGGTTTGGCAAACAATTTCATTCTTTTTACTTTTTGTCGCATGCTGCTGACTATCTCTTCATTGATATAAAGGAAAAGAACCTATCCAACTTCATTTTTCATATCGCACATCAAGCATTAGCCTTTAACCGACGAAGTGGGGTAACTTAGTGACCCCAGGTGTGCATATTACTTGATAATCTCGACAGTGACCCAAGTGTTATAATAAGAAATAGTGAAGCTTCAGAATCTGAAGATAATATTGAAGAGCTCTCGGAAGAAAGTGAAAATGAAATTGAAGACCACACAGATTTAGACAACCAAGCAGATAGTTCTACTACAACTTATATGTCCAAATCAGGTAAATAAAAAATCACATCATTTTTTGCAGAGTTGCGCAAGGAGTGATTATTTGCAGGTAAAGCGTGGAACGCAGTTCCACCAAAATCTAGTCGACGGCTGCAACACAATATAGTAAAAGCTAATCCTGGTCCTACCACCTGTGCACAAAATGTGACTTCAATCGTTGATTGCTTCAAATTATTTCTCACTGACAATATGCTGGATGGTATAGTCATCCATACAAATGAAGAAGCCGAACGGGTTGTTACCATTTGGAATAATACTCATCCTGATAAAATTAAAGTTTGGCAACCTGTGGACAAGATCGAAATTTTAGCTTTTATTGGACTTTTGATAACGGGTGGGTCTCTCCATTGCAGAAAAGAGTCTATTTTAGAACTATGGTCAACAGGTGAAACCAGAAGACCAATATTTACAGCTGGAATGTCAAGAGATAGATTTATTCAAATTTATCGTTTTATCAGATTTGCCAAGAGCGAAGAAAACTTGACAAGCTAGCTGCTATTCGAGAGTTATGTGATATGTTTGTTACAAATTGTCAAGAATCATTTAGTCCGTAAGAACATATTACCGTTGATGAGCAGTTGGTGGCTTTCAGAGGAAAATGCCCGTTCAGACAATATATAAAGTCTAAACCAGCTAAGTATGGCATAAAAATCTGGATTTTTGCCAAGACTTCTTATATTCATAATTTTCAAGTTTATACTGGTAAACTTGAAGGAAATAATCCTGAGAAAAACCAAGGAATCCGTGTAGTGTGTGACATTTTGAAACCAATATATAATTCTGGCAGAGGCGTCACAACAGATAACTTTTTTACATCTGTGGAATTGGTCTAATTTCTTGTAACAAAACAAATTACTCTGCTGGGAACTGTTCGAAAGAACAAGCCGGACACACTTTCTGAACTATGTTCAACCATAGGACGTGACGAATAGCTATGGTGTCTTATATGTCAAAGAATAATAAAATGGTTCATGTTCTTTCAACCCAACATTTACATGACAAAGTAAGAGATGAAGAATAAAAGAAACCAATTATGATTTTAGATTATAATGCAACAAAAAGAGCAGTAGACAACGCTGACAAACTAACAAAAGAGTATACATGCTCTAGGAGGACATCCAGATGGCTTTTGAGGTTATTTCTGAATATGCTTGACATAGCATCTCTAAATAGTTTTATAATTTGGATTCACCATAATCCACATTGGAATCGTGGAAAAAAGAGGGCCCCGCGACAGTACCTGCTGGATATAGGAAAATCCTTAGCATTGCCTAATATGCAAAGAAGACTTGAAACCAATCAGAACTTACAAAAGCCCGTCATTCGAGCTCTGGCTGCCTGTGGAGTGTGCAAAAATGAAGAAATTCTGCCACTCCCACCATTACCACCATAGAAAGAGAGGTAGGTGTTAGTTCTGCACACGAAAAGATGACAAAAAAAAGTACTTTAAGATGTTCAAGATGTCAAAAATTCACATACTCAACACACCGACGACTTGAAAAAAATTACACTTGCTATGAATATTGCGCCAATGCAGAATAATCTTTTTTGAGTTTTTATAAGTTAATATTTTTGTATGCTTCAAATATATATGTTCAAGTTTATGAATTAACTTTTAATCAACCTTAGAATTATATATATCAGCTGATTAAGTAGTTTTCAAACAGGGGTCACTGAGCTACCCCACTTCGCACTTTACGTCGGGGAAGAACACTCAGTTTGCTAAAGGTTAAGAGGGCGCTTCTTCCTCAAAATTGTCCAGAACGCGTTCTAATCTAAAAGGTACAACACCTGTTACTTGCAACGTTGTTTCGATATTTTGCTTAGTAGCACTTCCTTCTTTATGTGTAACCAATGAATTTAATGGGTTTACCAGAAACCTTACCAAGCAATTTTTTTACATAAGCAGTCCGGCAGCTCTGTCGGTGGATTTCTTGCTGCCAACAATGGCAGTCTCCGTCGTTCTAATGCAACACACTCAAATAAAATGTGGTAGCCTCTCCTCTTCCTCATTGCGTAATCCACAAATAGGTTTATCCTTAAATATGCCAATTCTGTGTAGGTATTTGCTGGTAAATGACTCGATGGCTGCCCCATCATCCGTTTGTTGTGTATCTGTCCTTCAATGCTATTGTAGTGTGCCTGGTGTGCTTTTGTAATTCACTCAGCCACTGCACCATCGCATCGTGGTCTTGGTTATCACCAGCCCCGGTTCAGATCTAGTAAATGTTGTTTCAGAACCATTTTTTTGCAAGCTTATTTGCTATTTCGTTGTTTGGTAAGCCTTTATGCGCTGGTACTCACACCAAAATGATTCTGTTGTCTTTAGGGCTTTTTGGTCGTTCGATAGGATATGAACCAACTAACCCTTAGGTTGTTTTTCCCGTACCCTTCGGGAACAAGTCTCTATTGCTAGTATTTCCGTCTGGTGCACCGTATGACGACATATAACAAAATATACTAACTATATTCGTTCTAAATACTTCATAATTCATTCAATTCTTCCCTACACCTATTTCTGTTTTAAGTTGAGTCCACTGCGCTATTACAAAAGCTTTGTATTCCAAAAAAAAAGCTCATTAAGTAAACTAACGCTTTAGCTTCCGTTTCCAATATCATGTGTCACAAAATAATTACCTAGGAATTCACTTTTTTCTTAATGGATTTATTGCAGTTTTCCGAGCGCTTGAATTAGAAGTGATATGTCGGTTTTTAAACTCACGTCAGTTCCGGTCGACGCTGTTGGAACTGGAGAACCGGAAGTAATACCGTGGGGACTCATGGCGACTGAATTATTCTCCTCTCGTTCTAGTCTTAAAGTTTGCTCACAGACATTAGATACTTTGTTGTTTAACTGGAGTAGAGGACATGTAGAATATTAAGTTTTAAATTAGAAAATAATATTTAAAAAGGTTTATTTTCTCATTGTGGTGATTTCTTTAAAATAAATTATTATACTACGCGCACTATTGCATTCGTATTTTTATTGATAACGTTACTGTAAATAATTTAAAGCGAATTATGTTCATGGCATGTATTCATCACCAATACTCTATCCGTCATAAAATATTTATTCGCACTTGCATGAAGTAGCAGATACATTTGAATATCGTATCTTTGCTATAGAACATAAAAGAGCTTCTAGTTGGAAAAAGCTTTTTAGATTTACAAACATTGAAGATGAAATATTAATAGCGACATATTAAATTGTGCATTTATATATGGATACGAAATAGTAACACGACATGATGCTGAAAGGTTTACGATCAGTTGGTAATAATTTCATCATTTAACTATCCATATAAGTGCGTCTAAGTAATATCCATGACTGGAAACATTTTAAATCTAAAACTGTTAAACATTATTATAAAAACTATAGAACTCGTTTAGCATAAACGACACAGAAGCAATTTCTAAGTATTCCTTCTAAAGTCTGGCTCGATCAGGATAAGTTAATTTAAGTTAATCACAATGCATTAATTTTGTTATAACAAGTGCAAATCTACCTGAAATTTAAATTTAAATTCCTTTTTATATGAATGGAGTTAATTTTAGTTAACATAAGTTATCAGTTATCATTTTATACTTCGATGAAATCCAAACATTTCGAACAATATTCTATTTTGCATGGTTGACAGTCGTACAATTTCTGAACATACAAAGATAAGTTTCCCTCTTCTATATTCCATGCGAATTCCCGATAAAATGAAAAAGTTAAAATAACAGAAACCGACATAGCAACGGCAGAAGGATTGCATTTCCATGTATCCAATAATTATACTAGTTGAAAGAGGGAACAAACCATTCGAGTATTATCCCTCTGAATAATAGGTCCGACGTTTCCAGTATGAAACAATTCTATCAGTACAAACAATGCACTTTCGCTCCGAATAGCACAATTCAAAGGGCTTCGCGATGGTGTGTAGTTTCTAATACTCTACCGCCATATGCAATGCATATATATGGAGTGCGCACTCAACATTCATTAATTAAACGTGGTTATCTGCAAGATTGCAATTGCGGTCGTAAGGCCACAAATATCAATTAAGGATGCATGAACCGCGTCATAACTCACATTACTGTTTCACTTTGGCCAAGATGCATTTGTATACAATCCGTTTCTCTAGTTTCATTTCTTCCCCCTTAGACTAACTTCATATTATATCAATCTGTTCTCTATTCCTGCTTGATTTAATGTTGACTTAATGTTAGTTATTTATTATGAGATGCAAATATTTGTTGCCGCTGAATCTATTTGATTGTTTAATATGTATTGTGTATGTTGACACTGCTAACCAATTCTTGTACTTAGAAGGGAGTTTATAGAATTTGGTATGAACCACAGTCTCATATTTTATTTGCTTAGTTTTCTGGGTAGATGAAACCAAGTTTAATTAGAAAGGAAACACTTAGAAACAACATCATCATTATTAAATATATCCAAAGACTAATGGATAGCCATGTACTCACACCAAGTAAATATTGTGTAGGTATAGTTTCAGGTACTCCTCAACAACAAATTTTACTCTGCTCAATCGATAGCCACAATCACCACTATTGTGAAGACGTGCGCTCCTAAAAACTCAAACGTAGATGAAAGGTCATTACCAGATTTGGCGCTAATCATAGGGGGACGCAGCATATTTTCCAGAAAAATCTGGATGTGCACCCCGACAAAATTGTACTTGCACAAAAACTGAAACCAACTTGCTCAGTATTTCATAGCAATCTTAGTTTCATACTTTGTTTGTTTCGATATCTGGTGACCGTGGTTCCATTTTTTGAGAAGGCGGTGACATCTTTTTCGGAGAGTTGTATTTCTATTGTTGTCCTAATTTCTGCAGGTACTGTAGGATTTATAATTGCTCATAAACTGACTGTCACTCTCACGTTTTCGGCTCAATATTGATAATTTGCGTTTAGCTCACGCACTACTTCAAATCTAAACATTTCTAAGCTCACTAATTTTTCTTGAAGTCTCTTGTAGGATTTCACCAGCGACACGTCAACAAACTAGCTAAACATGTAATTCTACTTACTTATTATCCAGTAGCACTCTCCTGTTGTTTTGCTTTGTATCCAACGATATATCCTTTCGTCCTTTCCTTGTTGTACCACATGCATAACGGGGATGAGTTTGGAATAATGGGCGGCAGCCAAAAAGTAAAAAACAGACTTTTATTCTTTATTAATGTCTGAGCTTTCATAATCAATTTATTACTTCATCAGAGACAAACTACAAAAATAAGAATAAAATGACAACAAAGTAAAACAATGAGATTTAGAGAATACTTACAAGATAGTACCATAATAAAAACAAGCATCAGAACAAAGAAACAAGAGAACAGAAGGACACATAAAAAGTCAAAATTAATTTTCAATTAAATTACAAATTGATGTACAACAGGCCACACGTACTGAACAATTAAAAAAAATTAAAATTCAAACTAAGTTATAACAAATAAAAACGGTTAACAAGATTACTTAAAACAGGTAACATAACCTACAGAACCGGAAAGTAGTCCACCATTTGGTCACCAAGTCAGGTGTTAGTGCAATAACAGGTACGGAGGCAGTCAAAAATTTTTATACAACATTGCATACCTGAAGTTGCTGATGTCTCTTTTGAAGTTAATGGATCTTTGATGTTTGTTGATGTAATACATCTCCAGAAACAATCTTGTATAATATGTTGGTTCAGTATGCAAAATTGTTACTGTTATGCAATGCCAAAACTGTTCTCTCTGAATTATGGATACAAATTCGGATAGTTCGTGTTGTCTAATGCGGTTTCTTAGGTGTTGTGAAGTTTGTCCGATGTAAACGTATTCACAGTTACCGCAGGGAACATAGTATATGACATTTGACTTCAAGGAGCGCGAGAAGACTCGTAGAGTGCTAAATCCAAGCCGGTGATAGAGGAATTAAAAATAATTTTCTTCAATAGACCTTTCGGGTCACATTCTGTTGATGTTTTTATTCTTAAATGAATTGTCAGAAATTTTAAGAATTCTATTTTGATGGCATTTATAATGTTGATCTTCATAGAGATGGGATGGTTTGAGGTATAGTTAAGATATCTACCTGAAAAGGTGGGTTTGGTGTACTAATCGAGAAAGATCTGTTTGTTGGGCTGTCTGATTACTAGGGTGTCCAGGAAAGGAACAGAGCATTTCTATTCCACCATGAATTTTATATTATCATGGAGTTCATTGAAGGTAGTAAAAATGGAAACTGTGTATCCCTTGGGGTCCGAGGTAATAATGTCATCGACATATTTGTATAATTATTATTTTTTGTAGTTTGTCTCTGATGAAGTAATAAATTGATTACGAAAGCTCAGACATTAACAAAAACTAAATGTTTTTTACATTTTGACTGCCGCCGATTATTCCAAACTCATCCCCTCCATTATACAGCTATTAATTTCTACTCATCATATACATAACTTAAAGTTCTTTTGCAGAAATCTTTGAAGATTGATCAAATTAAGAAAGTTGCAAAAATAAAAGTGATGACCTTTACCTACCAAATTTGCGATCAAATCTCTGACAGCCCTGGTGCGCAATTTGTTTTCCTACCCTCGCCTGTTCTAATTCAAACGTTATAGCCACGTTTGCTCGACTTTATAGGCATATATGGACGTAATGAACTGCGTCCTTTGAGTTTGATCATTGACTTATATTTGCTTCATATTGGATGAGAAAAAAGTATCAGAAAATTTATCCAACATTAGTCTAATTTTGACTAGTCTATCAAAATTGTTTTTATTCGCTCTTGGCTTCAAAGTGCTATCGTTGAGGTATACACCGACGACACCGGTGCCTGCACCTCTTCTAGAGATGCTACCCTTATCTTCCAGCGTTTGCAAAGGTCGGTCAACGGTATTGACGAGTGGTCACGCATGTGGCAATTCTCCTTTAACGCATCGAAATACGCGACCGTAATGTTTTCTAGGAAGAGAAATCCACCTTCAACCAACATCTCTGTGAGTGATGAGAGGCTTGCCTGACGTACCTTGATGTCAATTTTGATACGCATCTCACATTCACGCAACACGGCTCTTTGACCTGGTCCAGCACCTTTAAGTCTCAGAACTGCCCAACGTATCATCATAACGTCTTTGTGGTTTGTGTCCAACTTACAAGTCCATAAAAATTTGGATATCCAAACTGTGTGCATTCACGAAAGGACGCTGGCCAGATCCACCCTAAAGGGGGCCCATCGGTCTGCAAACCCACTCATCCAGCATCTTGGGGAGCTGGATCCTGACAGGCCCCCACCGTTGGTGAGAAAGTGGTACATCTTAGAAGAGCACTAACAGTGCAAAGTTACAACGCAGTCACCACTTCTACAGACCAATAAATTTATTAAGCTCGCGATGAGACCGAACCATTCCCAGTTGAAATTAAAAGACTCAAAGATGTTCCATCTAGCCTCGGAAATCAGTTTCAAGTGTCAATATCAAACACCCTATAAATTTCTATTTATTCAAGCAATATGAAAGTAAATACTTTTCTAAAAAACACGTATCTATAAAGCAATATGAAATGAAGTTATACAGGTCACCACATTTTTTCTTAATGAGTACGTTTGCGTCATTTGGACTTTTACTCAGTTATATGCTCTATTATAAATATGAAGCAATCACTCTATTTGATGTTTCTTAAGACATGCGTCCACGTCAGGAATGATCGGATTGGTTGACCTAGAAATGTAAAAATTATTTCACGTAGATTACACCAAAGCCGCAACAACGTAATAATTAAAGTAATCGTACATCTAAGTATAATACGCGCTTCGAAATGCTAAAAATGTAATTGCTGTTTTACTGTAGTAGCACAGCGTAACTTTACAAAAATGAGGAAAATTAAAATGAAAATTTTTTATTACGCTTTAAGCGTTTTAGAATACCGTGTTGCGTGCGGGAACGAATACGTTATGCCAGTGTAATAATTAATGAAAGGCCGGTTAATTGACGAGGAGTTGACGAGTGAGCCTCTATTTGCTACTTATATTTTATTTATGTTACAACCATATACGAATAAAATGCATTACCGGATATAGCCTTTCTATCGATCTGACGGTATGTCTTTTATTTTCAGCAGATTTACTGACAGGTTACAGTTGAAATATTTTACGTTACTTTGCAATTACAAGTACTAACACTATGCATCAATGTTAATTGACAAAATTAGTAAACAATTACCAAAATACTACATCCCTCTAATATTTAATGCTGAAATATTCTGTTCTATGTTATGGAAACTCGGCAACATAGTCTCACCAACCGTAAATTAATTTTCATAACAGAATTCGCTGTTATGTGTTAAATTAAATTGAGTATCAACCTCTCGTAACGAGTATTTGTTAGTATATGATACATTCGATCGAATCGAGAGAATATTGTTAGTAACTTAGTATATGCATGATTACTTTGTTATTACTATGTTCTATATTTAATTACGTTTAACCCGAAATTTATAAACACTTTGTGAAGAAATTCTAGCTTGTTATACGTAGAACTGTGCAATGCAGTATCCCGATCTAACAGAGAAGTAATTCAACTGATTCTAGTTTAGGTAAAATATTTAGGTACGTTGTTAATGCACACTTGTAGAGAATTAGTAGACATTTCCACAAGGTTCAAATCCATTAAGTTGATTAAGTGATGGGTATTAAAGCCCAGTAGGTCACTTTGTAATTTACAGGTGAATTAATCACAAATCAAGGAACATTAACAGATGAGTATAAGTGGAATATCTTTGTGTCAATAATGTGAGTGTCTGTGCAGCTTGTCCATCTAATGCGTCGCCAGTTTTAAGATTCTCCACAAAGAAAATTTTAATTTGATTTATTACACATTTAAGGGAAAGGGCATTGTTTGATATGATAAACCTACTGAGTGAAAAAGAGTTTAAATTGATACAAAAATAAGTCTTAGTTGTAACGTTAGGTAAAATTCAGTCTTATAGGTCGAAGGAGTTCTTCTAAAATGATAAGAACCAGAACCCGGAAAGGTTTTTCATTGGAAGAAGCAGCTGATATGATAAGTACAAATCGGATGTTTGCATATCGCTACAGTAGATATATCTTGTTCATACACTTTAACAACTGCATTCAAAATTATTATAAATATTTCTGGTTCCTTTCGTACTCATATTTGAAAGATTGGGCTACCAACAGGATAAGTGACCTGCCTGAATCGCCTTTGTTGCAACTGGAAATTATCTTTACAAGATATATTTTAGATTGTAAGGCTGTCTCTTCTTCGCAATATACTTCTACCTCCTCCCCCATCCTCACTCCAACATTAGGTGATTAGAGGTTGTGACAGAATTAGTCACACCAAACAAGGTATTCCTAATGTGGGTACCAGAGCACATAAATACCAAAGAAAATGGCACGGCAAATAAACTTGCAAAGCAATGCACTGATATGCATCTCATTAGACCTGAATCCTTCTTTAGCATCCTCAAAAGCCAGCTCAAGAAGGAAGTTCAAGAATGAGAGTCCTGACATTCGCCAAGAACATTGGAATAGAATGGTACTGATGAGATAAGGTAATCACAATAGATCAATAAGTCGCAGTGAGGAGAGGTGATTGGAACTTGAACGACCCAACAACAATACAATGTCCAAACTCGCAGAGGTGTTGGACTCAATATCCACCTATCTTCTTCATCATGACATGTATTGTTCCCCAACTATTTCCAGATTTAAGCATCTGCTGTATCACCGCGTCAGCTGTTCGCTGTCCTATCGCTTCATAGATGCAATCTCTGCCATGACAATTAATGCAATCGTCTAGCAAGCGCTTGTGGGAGGTGGCATCCAACGCTGACACTCTCTTCAGGATTTAATGTCTTTAATTAACCTTCTGGTCCACATCACTTTTCCTGCTTTTCATTCCATCTACTCGGCCAAGCATCCAGAACGATATCTCTAGACCTCAGTCCAAGCTCGGTGTCTTGCGATCTTATACTAATGCGATGATTTAATTCATTAAATTGTTCACACTTTACGAATCATTTGATTCTCACATTATAAAGATTTATAAATGTAATGTATTTATAGGAAAGGAAGAGGTAGTGGTAATAGTGGTAATTTTCCAAAGTAAAAAAGGTCAATTCATTGCATCTTCTATCTGTACATACAGAATTCTTTTTTACAATTATTGGAACACGTTCACATTAGGTTTTTGCGAATTTAGAAAGAAAAATACGATGGGAACTGAGTCTTCATTAAAGCAACAAGGGACCTGGACATAAATATTTGATTAAACATTAGTCGTGGCCAAAGGATATCCTTGAAATGAATTTCAGAGAATTTGGGCTGTTATAGAGAGATGGTTGTTTGTACGAGGGCGTTAATGCAAGAAGAATTGATGGGGAAAAGCAAACGATGAATTCCAGCTTCATCGCAAGAGTACCAAGTGTTTATTCTAGCAAAACCAATGAATGGTTAGGCTTAGCAATGCTGTGACATCAAAGTATCGACAGAAATTTATGGGAACAGAATTATCGGTCTCATTTTCTCAATTTGACATCTGAGCTACCGTTGCTTCATTTTAGGAACCTGTATTTTCAAGAAGATGAGATCATAATACAAGAAACATAAATAACTACCTTCAACAAACTTAAAACTCCACAATTATTCATTACTGACTTGACCTATTTAGAACGACAACCATGTGGTTTTACAGATACTACAGTAAAAGATACAATGTCTTCAGCAGTTACTGGAAAATATAATAATAGTAAGCACTACTGTCCCAGGACTAAAGACCGCAAGTGTACAATAAATTGATTTATTGTTAATCCTGAATATTGTCTTTGTTTTTCTGAATACATTAACTTTATGATTACAAAACCTTATGATATGGGTACCAAACGATTAGTAAGAATATAGGCAATTTTAGAATGGTTATGTAATCATATCTGCGAGTTACATAATTTTCTGCTTCCGTGATTACATAATCGATCACATCAGCAAAGGACAGGCTGCCATATCTTCGCACAAAACTGCGTTTTATGAATCAACAGAGTGCTATAGTTTAATACGTATACATACCTAACACAAATACTTATCTAGAGCCATACATACTTAACATGCATCAGCAATAACTATGAATATAAAGTTTTTACCCGTGAAACTAAAGCAATATCTTAATTACATTACACCGTTATGTTACTTAATTTCCAGATATCTAAAACCAGCTTGAAAGTGCCCACTTTAATGCTGAATCATCTACTGCATTATATGTGCTCGTACTCCTCAACTTTAACTTTACGTTATGTGCACTTCACAAAATTATAATTATTATAGCCGAATCTCTACTATATATCCACAAGCAAATTTTAAATTCTAGAACTAAAAACTTTGGCGCACAACTGCCGGAGCACTTTACTTCTGAAGTGGTGCTCCATGAGAAATTAAAACAATTAAACTTGAAGGATTTTTATTACACAGGAATCGTATTAAATTAATTTAAAACACAGAATGGGTTTTACTTTGTCACTTATGAAAATGAACTTATGAAACATAAATTATATAAATAGAACTAATGGAGTTGTCGCCCGTTTTAAAGCAGAAGCGAACGGGATATAATTGGACACGTCGACCGCAACTGTACAGGCATTTGCGGTATGGATGATATTTATTGCGCTAGAATGGGTTATACGGTTTGCATCAATAAGATTTAATTATGCCATTGAAATAAATGAGGAAAGTAATGGGAATGAACTTAGGGTAAACTCGGAAATGGTGAAATAATGTCCCATCGTAGCAAGTTTTCGGCGGTTTCTCCCTTCTTGTTGATGCGAATAGATTTTTGATTAGTAAAAACTAAAATTGTTCTTATACATTTATGAAAGTTTCAATTCGAAACACGTTTACTTGTATATGTAAATTTTGATTCCATATTCAAATCAATATTAAAAAACACAGCAATAATAGCAAGTAATGTGTTTCTTGAACAAAATATGTTTAACAAAGTACTAAATAATAAGTCTATCCATGTTATCCAAACAATACAAAACTGTCCAAAGAAAAGTGTTTATTGTGCTCTAGTACGAGGTGATGTCACCCAGGAAAAATCGTCTATTTTACAGTTTTATGATCACAAATCCAGCATATGCTTTGACATTTTACCGCTGTTCATATTCCATCGTCTTGACAACTCTGGCAAACTTATGCTAAAGCGGCAGCTTTATCACTTTGTCTCCAGGCTCTCAACACAATGTCCGATAGTGACATAACATTTCTAAATTTAATCTTGGTGTCTTAGAATGTTACAGGATTGTGCTACTTCGACAACTCTCATCTTCTTTCTGTTCCCTTTTAATTGATCCTAGACACACGTCATTACTTTTCGGATTTTATTTCTACCATCTCCTGTGAGCCCTTAACGCAGTTTTATCTTTGCAGTCAGTCCGACTTCTTTGACAATTACTATCAAGTATTGGACACTAAATAAAGTAGTATAGTATGTATAATGTTTTCAAATTTAGCAGTAGAGCAATGTTAAATGTATCCTTATGGTGAGTCATGGTCAACGAAAGGTGTGTTCAAGGACACTCAAGGTTAAAAATACTAAACCCGCAGATGCGTGGTTTAATAATAATTTGAGGTGTGCACAACAGCTATGTGGAACAGATAACCTAATGGAACTGGAGATGGACTCATAGGGTCCAATAGTAAAAGTTGAAACCAAAATTGCATCACAATTAATACACACGGGAATTCCTACATTTATTAGGTTAAAATATTTAAGAATTATTTTTTTGGGCTAGGGTAGATTCTGAACAAGCTCAGCCCCGCTGGTTCCTCACTATTTTTTTTTAAGTGACAGCTGCAGTTAATGGTATAGAAGTAAAACATTCGGCTAGCTATGAGGACGTCCTATGTTTTCTGCTAAGTCATGTTGCTCGGGAGGATGTGGCTCCATTAATATTTACGATGAACGCTTGCCGGTCATGTGGATATTTTGCGGGTAATATGAAGATAGGCAAGATTATGCCAGTATACAAAAAAGATGTACAAAGGAATACCATCACCATTTACAAAAATTTTTGAGGAGATCACTAATGTTAGGTGGTAAGCTACTTTTAGCGAAAGTAAGTCAGTTCGAGTCTCTGTCGACTTCCTGGATCACTCAGTTGCACTCTCAAAACTTCATATACCTTCGGTGTTGAAAGTATCGTCAGGCCTTTGTCCAAATTTGTACTAGTATAGATTTGTTGCAACTCAGATGTGATTGAAGCAACTAGGGACGTTTACCAAGGGGTTGGTATTGTATCTGACTGTTTTTGTAATATTGATTAATGATTTAAAGTACACATTGTGGATGATGGTGGTAACTCAAAGCGTAGACGAGACCAGCTATATTGTAAATAGTTCATCGGTTAATAAACTAAAGCTAGTGCTGGTAGTCCCAATTTTAGTTTGTATGCTTCTTTTAGTGGTAAATCAGCTCCAGAGGACTCCACTTGTAGTTTTCTTGGACTAACTAGTTAAATAGAAATTAATAACCATTGGGACAGGTGAAAAGAAGAAGCAAGGTAAATACTATTAAAAAAAAAAAGAATCACATTCCTATGCATAACGTACATATGGCTCATCGAAAACGAAACAGATGAATTATCACTGAAACGGTGGTTTCCTGAAAAAACATGCCGAAAGACGTCAAATTTGTTTTGTAGGGATCAGGTATGCGTTATCAATTCAATCTCTTAGCTGTATCCGCTCTAGCAGGGGAGCCACCCCTTCTCTTTATCTTTATAGGGAGCTGAAATCGATGGTAAATGATCACATTGACCACCACAACCTTCCACATTAAGTAACAAATTCTCACTAAATCAATCACATTCTTCGTTTTGTTCAAGACGTCGTGCGCATTCTGGATTATTTGTAGAGTAACCTCTGTTACAGCACGGTGTGATGAAGCCGTCAATGCTCCAATATAACCCAATATCTGTTCAAAATAACTGAAAACTTGGATATCTTCAAATGCTCTCGATCTCATATCAATTTCCATAGTTACACATGATGTTACAGCTTCGAATGCCACGATAATAACAAAGAATTTCCCTCGAAAATCCAACGACCTAATTTGCTAAAAGAAAACATACTGTACTACCAACATAATAGAACTTTACGAAGTCCCTACGCATGGAGAAATGAAACGCTTAGTACGATTCCATGTGGAACAGATAACAACGCCTGCACGCAAGACTACACGAAATGTCAACCTCCCATCATAACAAGAAGACCTGCAATTTGAAAATGTAATCAAAAGTGAATGCTGGAGCAAAGCGTATCATCATCCCTTCCGGCAGTTTACTCAAAAATGTTCTTACAATTGTTTGTTTCAACATCGCATTACCATCGTCCGCTCAGAATGTTTAAACAATTTTATATCCGTATATGAACATTTTTAATTTCCGCAAAAATAGGAATTCAACTGGGAAAATTAGCTGATTAAGTTATGATGTGCTAACACATAAATGATGAATGACCACGTACACAATACACATAAGTACACAACAACACACCTTAACCTCCTTTTTACGTCACCGTTATTACGCGGATTACTCTATTTAATTAAACACGCGGCACCTCCGCCATTTATTACGCCAGCTTTGAAGTCGTATTAGTCGCCACCCTAAAAATGTTCGCATTCTCAACTCAAGTCGCAATCGGTAATCGTACTATTTTTCTTTTACGTCTAAATAATAGAGTTGTCTGCGCTTTTAAAATTAAGATGTAATCTTTCCGTAATCGGATTATCGGCTTTGTTCCAGATTCATTAATTTATATACACGCAATTTTGCCTCGGTAACGTAATCAATATATAAATGCGGGACGTTATCTATGAACTGCTAAATTACGTGTTGTGTTCGCGTCTACGAATTTTTTTTAATACTACACTATCTTCTAGAATAACGTTGACAACACTGTTATTTATTAAACTGAAAATCGATGAGTGTTATCATGTTTCGCTGTCTAATATTTCCATAATAGTATTTTCGGTTAATTTAGTGAAATAATTCTACCTTTTTAGGCTGTTTGTGTGTCAATCACAATTAGTTAATATCTAAGGTAACTTGATTTTCAATATAGGATATGGAAATAAAATTATAGAGCTACAATTTTTATAAGTAGATCGTAGTTATCGTGCTGTCACTATCTTAATAAATGTTATGCTTATATTGTAGACAGATACAATGGCTTAAAAAAATGCTATGCTATAATATTCGTCATTAATTAAAACTGTTTAAGTACCTCAATGTAATGTTATCTACTAATTTGCCAATGATTTCCCTTTAAATGTTCTTTAACTGTCAGAATCGTACGATGCATATATTTCTACTACAACTTTTTTTTAAGAAAGTAATTGACCTAGCCGAACAATACTTTCAAATTAATTCAATAACTTTGTAGCACTCTTTCTTACATTAAACATTTCTCATTTTCTCGAAGCAAAATACCACGTTTTGCATTATTGAACTCAATTAAATAAGAAACACCTCAAAGCCCGAAACGAAACCTTCATAACTCTCTCCCGGGTGAAGGAAATACCAAAACCGTAGGTATCACAGGGAATATCAAAGTGCAAATAACAGAAGTGAATGAGTAATTATTTAAGTGTACCATTCAATAATGTAATTGTATTCGAGAGAATTTGTTTCCACTTGAAATTTATTAGTTCTGTGCGTGAACTTATGCTCCCTTTGGGACAGTAACCGTCACTGGGCAACTTATTTATTAATAGGATCGGTGAATAAAATAAAGAGAATTATTTGGGATTAAAGCAGTAAAATACAGTGATCACTCGATTGGAAATTACCGAAGTGAATTACTTTCAAATTCTTGAAGTGAATTCGTTGATTTTGTTAAAGGGACAGTTATATATTTAAGATAGAATTGATAATCAATGTGTAGATACTCATGTATGACTATTCAATTTACATTTTCCTTGATTTGGAAGATATCAATCCAAAATACCTAAATTTTAATTTAAAAATAATTTATAAAGAAAAATAAATAATGTCCTTTTCAAAATATATGAATCATGATAAGGTTAGTTAATCTCCTAAATTGAATGGTACCACATTTCTAATATTCATGCCAACCACAAAGACACAAAAGATATATCTGCTGTTTACTAGAGTTGGTTACGGATCTATAATGAATGCAGAGAGTATCAACTGTGCGGACCTGTGACCTCTTACTGCTGCTAAAAAGTGATCATGAATAGCACACATCATATGAATATACCAATCCAAGAGATACCGCTGCCAATTGCATTAATTGTGATTGAAATTACCCCACCAAGAGTAGAGATCCTTTAAATCTATAAAAAAAACATTTCAAATAACAGTCAAAGAGAAAGGAGGCAATCACCGCAACCAAGCAGACTTCTCGTCACTAAAAGACAATAAAAGCAGAGAAGTCAGATCGAGCCATTTCCAGATTAAACATAGAACAACCATCCAGCGACTTTTCGGCAAGTAGCGATGAATCAGTTGACTCGCAGCTTTTCTAATCATTACTGCTAGAACCAAAGAAAGAGCCTATACGGAGCAATGATTTTGAAGGCATTAAGGGCGCAGCGAAACTAGTCATTGAAATCTACAAGAGTTTTGAGCTAATGCAATTGATAAAAGTTACTCACAAAACTAAAACAAAGTTCCGACTGGATAGATTTTTAGCAAGCCCTTCATAAGTTATGCAGCTCACAATTTAATGGGCACAAAAATAGTTCATTGCAATTGCAGTGGTCTTCAAAATTGGAGAAATAATACAATATCTACGCGAGAACTGCATAGCCATCATTTTCCACCATCTATGCAAGGCTACTCCGAGTTTCCCCCACAATAGTTTCAGAAAGCAAATCATCTATCATCTTCTGGATAAGTTAAGTTAAGTTCTCTCTGCCATTCTATCATCACCAAAGCTCTGATATGCGGAATCTTGCATGGAACTGCTCTACCCTAAATCGAAATAGAAATACCCTGCAGTTCTACGTCACTAACAACAGTATTGTTCTTCTTTATCAAGATAATCAGACCCATACACTTCCGAATGATCAAAACCCTCAAGGTACAGGTTCTGATTTGCAGGCACAACCCAGGAATCATCAGTCACATATTTGCTTATTTCATGCCCAATTGGAAAAAAAACTCAGGGACTTTCTGGAACAAGAAGCTCTACCAAACAACCAAAAGCCACTGATAACGTCGTCATGCTCGAGGAGCCCTTAGATTGATCACTGTGGCCATCATATGATCCACCAGACGAGTCTACTGGTAATAGTAATAGATTTGATGATCCACCGTCCGAAATAAATCACCAGATAAAAAAGGAGTATATAGAGATGCCTCGTTAATGATCTTACTAAAAAAATTATTAAGCCCAAAAATGCATAGTCCTCCAGGAAGTTAGTCAAACTGGCCAAAATGGCTCAGAAAACCAGACCATGTAGAATGAGTACCACCCTTCGACACTGGAAACATCGAGCCAACTCAGCAACCACTTGTCACTTTCTGGCCTGATGCAAAATATTGAAAACTAATTGCTGTCTTGACTTCTATAAAAGTACCCAGTTCTAATAATACCCAGCTCTGTTATGTCATTTATATATCAGAGAATTGAAGCCATTATACTAAAAAGCACTTTCTTCGATCTTAGAAATCTTTCTCAAATCAGGAAGAACCACAAACATCCCACTATATCCTCGCCCCATTTCGCTATTGCCGACCATACCACAGTTAGTCCAGAAGGTTATCGTGCATGACATCATCATGAAGCCACTAAGTGGAATCTCGTAAAAAGAGAACTCACATCAATTTCTTACCCTCCATCTTACGTGCCGATCGAGATAATTTCAAATGATATCGAAGGCTTCCACCGCCGGAGCATCTATTATAAGTGGCTTCGTCAAAAGTAAGCAAGGCAAAAGTGAGTAGGGAGCAAAACCCTTCTGACGGCAGAAAGTTACTTTTGTGTTGTATATTTTTATAAACCTGAAAGCCCTCATAATAGATAGATGTTGCTTTCTAAGATATTGTCCATTAAATATTCAATAGTTTGGTAGGAAATAATGCAAAACATTATTTAGATTCATGTTAGTAGAAAAATGTAGGTCACCAGCAAACACAATCCTTTTACAATTGAAGAGAATATCTAGCACTTACGATTAAAACAAGCTCATGAAGAAATGAAAAGAATTTATAACGTCACAAGATGTCCTCGAGAAACAAAAGGAAAATAGGATAAAAACCATTTAAATTGTGTCCCTCAAGGTAATAAGAAACCGAATCCAAGAGGCAACTTATTTTACGTAAGAAGTTAAGCAGCAAATACTCACGTTACTTCACAGATGGAAAATAAATTATACATCCGAAGTGAGCGTATTTCGCGTCAGCGGAAAAGAACATAACTATTTGGGTTAGTGTTGTTAGTGTTTTTGCAAGGCTTACGAACCTTTCCGAAATAGTTTATTTGACTCCTGACACGGAGAAGGAGCTTAGTGGAAACTTTGTTGCTACCGTCGACTTGTTAAACGCATTCAAGACGTGTTCAAAAAACAAATCCTTTACAAGTTTACACGAACAACAATACCGTCGACAAACAGAAAAAAAGGGTAGAGAGGAAGCGAACACACACACAAAGTTCCTAACGTGAGCGACTTAATAATTTGTTCGTGCCGTTTTATTTTTCGCTGACTGGTGAATTTCTGGAACCTCCAGCGTTTTTCCGAACTAGCGAATAGACAACGCGGCTTAATGGAATACGTTAAAGTGCAATGCTCGTCGCTGAAATTTGTACTGTTTCATAATATATTAGTCTAGCTACATAATGCATACCGTAGGTATCGTTTGTTTTCGTTGTTATTTTATCTTACCGAATGTTTTAGGATCCGTTAAATATTAACATGGTTTATATTATGTTTTAGATTTAGTGCTTTATTTGTTCACTATTGATTCTATATTAATAAAATTTTACTCGGAGAGTTAGACATCATTAAGGGACGCGAATTAATATATGAAAATTGAAATTGAAAACGTCGAGAAATTCCATTATATAGAAAACCAAACAGTGCCTGTAATAGACGCCAAATCCTCACAAAACCTTTGCAATACACTTTCAAATACGACAACAAAACTGACACTTGGGTATCAGGAAATAATACACTCATCAATAATAGAAATTGGAACAAATGTATCTTAAATAATAATGGTGTACGTTGTAGGTTTTTTTTTTTTTCACGAAATGCAATTGACAGAACCGTATATTTCCTTTTTTTCCTTTCAAAGCTAAACCTTTTTCATCCACTCATACTTTGTAAAACTCGCGCGAAGTACGCAACGGCAACCCTGTTTATTTATCGTTTTAGCTCTGTTCCGTGAATTTTGTTGTTTTTTCTTTGATGTGTCGTAGATCTCATGCCCGAATAAGCCAAAGCTACCTTTCGCTGATTGGGCGTAAAAGAATAAGTGCGAACCGGAGGGTGGAAAAAAAAAATGGAGGAGACGAAAACTTCGTAAAAGTTGGAATGCTTTTAAAATTCATCTATTTTAATGCCACAGTTTTAGGTACTTAAATGGATTTTCCGTGTTGAACGTGTTTTCGGGATTATGTATTAGGAGGTGGTTCGATTCCTTACTTATTGACACAATTCCAGACCGGAGACTCGACGTTCATATTTACCTGTTTCGTCAATTATTATATGCGTGCTTTGCAGGTGATTTATACAATCCATCATCTGCATTACGTTAAATTGTTACCTATCCGTTTATAATCAATATGTGCAAACTCTATTTTCTGCTTAATTTAATTCAACAAGTTAGTATGTGTCACAATAAATAACAACATATTCATATAGCAAAAAACTAGTTTTATGGTGGGTAACACATCAAATTGCTTCTAATGAAAAACTATGTTAAGGTAATGAATAGAGATCGGCCGGCTTTTCAGTACCTGCCTCAGAAATTTCCAAAGCTACATGAAGCAAAAATTGAAGAAAATATCGTTGTTGGGCCACAGATACGAAATATTCCAAAGATAAACATTTTGACAGCATTTTAACAGATATATACAGGGTGTCCCAAAAATACACCGACAAACTTTAAGGGGTGGTAGAGGACATCAAAACAAACATTTTTTGTTTAGCAAACATATGTCCGCAAATGAGTCGTTTGGGCTGTAGAGCAATAAATTGTTTTAAATCATAGCTAAATAACTAAACTAATTCTTGATTTAATTGGACGCAACTATCTTTCGTTAAAAATTTGTCGATGCACCTACGGTTTTTCTTGGCCAAGAGAAACATTTCTTTATCATAGTAAACATTCGATAGATGTCGCTTTTGAGATAGACGTAATTATTTGTGATATTTAGTTGTCATCATTACAGTTACTTTACTGGTTGTTAATATAAAATTTATATTGAAAATGAATGATAATTACTCATTTGAAGAACTCTCTACCCTTTCCATTTACAACGCGTACAAGCTTTAAATCCTGAAGATTATCCACATCGATTGGGTTTTTGCCAATGGTTTTTGGGTCACAACGAACCTGATTTCGGGAGAGTAGTGTTGTTTTCTGATGAGGCATGTTTCACGCGCGATGGTTTTTTTAATAGTAGAAACAGTCACATTTGGCATGATGAAAATCCTCACGCTGTGGTCTCTAGAAGACACCAACAACAATTTAGTGTTAAAATGTGGGTTGGTATTGTTGGAGAGAACCTAATAGTTCACTTGCTGCCTGCTCGTTTGAACGCAAACATTTTTCTGAATTTTCTGCAAAATATTTTGCCTCTATTATTGGAAAATGTTCCTTTAAACATTAGAAATATCATTTGGTTCCAACATGATGGGGCACCTCCGCATTTTAGTTTAAACGTGGACCAGCATCTAGACCAGCAATTTCCCCGCCGATGGATTCAAAGAGGAGATCCCGTGGTCTGGCCAGCGCGTTCTCCCGATCTCAACCCCTGGATTTTTTCTTTTGGGGTTATCTCAAATCTTTAGTTTACGAAACGCCTATCCGTAATGAGGAAGATCTCTTAGCAAGAATAATGGCGAGTTGTACACATGTAGAAGCTATTCCCGGAATATTCCATAGAGTCCGCGAGTCAATGAACCGACGGTGCAATCTTTGTATTCAATCAACATTTTCAACAGTTTATGTAAAACATCATTTATTTGTCCATAAAACGAAGTCCAACATGAACAAATAGTGATTTATTAATATTATCCTAAACATTTTTTGTAATATAATACGAAAACCATTTTTCCTTTTTTTATTCTACAACGACTCATTTGCGGACATATGTTTACTAAACAAAAAATGTTTGTTTCTATGTCCTCTACCACCCCTTAAGGTTTGTCGGTGTATTTTTGGGACACCAAACCATTATTGTGGAAATTAGCTTCATCTGTGCATAGCATATTATTCAAAAATTCCGGGTCTTCGTTCATTTTTGCCATTACCGTTCTGCAACATTGTATTCGCCTATTATGATCTAAAGGTAACAGCTCCTGATGCAGTTGCATTTTATACGGATGATATTTATTCTGTTTCAATATCCTTCTTAAAGAACTTACACTAATATCCAAATCTCTACACATTGTTCGTAGGCTAATTGGGGTGTTCTACTACTGTCAGCAAAACCCGTACTTCATTTTCGTCCATAGTAACAGTTTTTTTGCGTAAATGTGGTTTGTACTTCACTGAGCCGCAGTCCACAAATCTGGTTGTCAATCGTTCTATTCATTTAAATTTCTAGGTATACGTATTATGATTAATAATAAATATTTCTTCTGGTATTATACAATTTTTAATAGAAACTATCTTTTTTTAATTGTACACATCTTTTATTTTTGTTTTTATTAAAGTAGACATCGGTTTATATCTACCTATTACTAGAGTTGGCACAGCACTGTTGACCATCTTACCATTATCAATAAATGTTTATGTATTTTATAGTAAATTACCTATATCTCAAAAAGTATTAACTTTAGCTATAGGGAATATTATAAGCGATTGAAAGGGAACTTGAAGCACTATTAAACGGCATAAAAATATACAGGGTGTTCCATTTGAAAAAAACGAGTTTTACCGTATTAAAAATGCAACTATTAATTTTCAATTTCGAAGCACCCTGTATGCTATAGTGAAGATATTTGGCATGGATTGTTTAACTTAAGGTAATGTCATAATTATGTCAAAGAATCGTTGCAAAACAAATCTTAGTACAGATGGAATTAATTTTCAAAGACTACCATGAAAATGATCTTTTTCCTCTTAAAATTGAAATATCTCGGAAACGGTTAATTTTTTGCACTAGGTTTGTCAAACAAAACTATCTTAATTTACAGCGGGGAATCTGAAAATGTCATAACATATAGGTTGTTCCATTTAAAAAAGAAAATTTTTTAACGCTCAGCCAAAACTGAACACCCTGTATACATTAAAATAATTTTACGATATAGAGCAGTTGATCCCGAACAACTTTTACTTAAAAGATTTTTTAATTAAACTAATAGGTAAGATATAATAGACCGAATTCAGATAATTGGCACACCCTGTATATATAGGGTGTTTCATGATATATGCGCAGGACTTCAGGATGTGATACTTTGTCCAAAAATTTTAAAAAAATTTCTATCAACTTACCCTCTAAAATGCATTGTCCTGTATTTATCGCTATAAAATTAAGAAAATAAATGCACAATTAACCGTCCTATACTACCTACAGCGGGGTGGTGTACGTAAAAAGGCTATAAAACACTTTCCATGCTCTTAAATTATACACCAAGAGTTGAGCGTGCTAAATATATGTATTTTTGCAATATATTCTGAAAAAAATAACTAGAGGGCCTTTCCGTAAAAACTATTGATCAATAATTTAGTCTACAAGTATCAGAAACATATAAAAATACTAAAAAATTGTTACTCGTTCACAAACGCTATCAGCGTATCGAGAAAAACACGCGAAAAACTATTTCCATAACGAGATTCATTTTTATTTAAAGGTTTGCACAAGGCGGATTCGAAATTCTTTTTGATCCGACATTGTGAACGAAGAACAAAGATACTATAAGTATCTTTGCTTTTCGCTTGCTGCAGTACACATGACAGACGGGAACATTGTCGTCAAATATGACACCAAACATACAGCCGTAGACTAAAGCAATCATAATATTTGCCAGTCGCGTGAACTGCTGGGGCGAAAAATCACCAGGGGCGTCGCAATAGACTTCGATGAAATAAAATCGAGAACTCGTGCGGCGGCGAAAATTGGGGGGAACGGGTTAGAGTTAGAGGAGAGAATGGGCGGTAGACGAAACAGACAAACGGGAGGATGGAAATATTCGGTTGAACGCCAAAGCTATAAAGTGATGATTGCGGTAGATTCCGTAGAATGGAAGCGAAACACATTCTGTACATCTCACCGTTTTGTTCCAGATACAGATTTTCGGCTTCAACTCACAGCTGTATTCCAACTTCTCAGAGGCTCTACACAAAGCCCAGGGGATTGTAGTTATATCATTGCTTCTTCAGGTACGTTACATTTTTTATTTTATCCGATTATTTCTGTTACTTCCGTTATCGTTTGAACGGTTCGAGAAACTGACATACGTTGGAACAAATCTTTACGGGGTTTTTCCTTTATTACGTACAATGTAATTTTGTGTCGTTTAATACGAAATCATGTTGTCTTTTTTTTTCGTCAGAGACATCTATGTGATATTCTCTCGATTTTATCGGAGGAATATTGCAGATACTTACTTTAAAAGTCTTCGGATGATAAGGCATTTACGAAGTAATACTGAGATGTTATTAAAATTCATTGAGCTGTAAGAGTGGTATAATAAAGTTGTTTATTTTCGTTGTTAGACAATTTAAAGTTGATTGATACTTATCAGTTCAATATTTATTTTAAAAGAGATAGAAATTGTTCCTTTAAGGCCAGTTGTGAATTGTATACAGTTATCGACGTCTAATTTTTTTTTTTTTGGTAAGGGGAAACCGCTTGGCCCAGGGCCACGGGTTCAGTGTGTCCCAGGAGTGTCGGGCACTGCTCCGACTAAAACCCCTCCTCGACCTTCTCTGGCATACCGGAACCGTCCATACGACATAACATCAGAATGCCAGCGGTATTTATCAGAAGCTCTCTATTCTGTCTCTAAACCTCACGGGCACTGGCATTTTATTTCCTCTCTTCCAGTTCCCTTGCTGTAAGGACACAGGCTACGTAGTTGCTGATAGCATCCCAATTCTTTGGACTTTCCAACATGATGTTGATCACAATGTTTTTGTCTATTTTTTGGCCCGTTTCTCCAGCCAACTCTCGTCTTTCTTCTGACCATTTAGGACATGTCAGGACCGCGTGTTCGGGGGAATCAAAAAGGCCGCAGTAGCGGCAAGTGTTCACCTCAGACAGTTCAAATCTCTTGCGGTACGATCCGAAATGCCCATGCCCTGACAGTAATTGCGTAAGATGGTAGTTCACTTTTCTGAAACTGCTCTTCACCCATGGTCCTAGGTCAGGAATCCAAGTCTTGGTCCAGGCTGACGACGTCTCACAACTGGTCCAGATCTTTTGCCACCTTTTCAACGTGTACTCCCTTACCTTGGTCTTTCGCAGGGCTATCTCCTCCCCCTTTGCTAAGAAGAGCCTACACTGCTCCTGTGCCAGCAGGTGCATGGGGGAACCCCGCCAACACCTGCACCGTCCTGGCTGCCACAGTCCTGTAAGCGCTGGTCACTCTTATTAGCGCCCTCCTTTGTAACTTGTCGATTGCCTCTCGGTGTCTTTTGTAATCTAGGGCTTTTACCCATGCGGGCACGACATATAGTATCTGAGATTGCACAACTCCATAGAGCATCTCTCTCGCCCTGGTCCCTGGTCCTCCGATGTTCGGCATAATTTTGGTAAGTGCTGCCTGGGTCCCTTGGGTTTTCTGTTCTAGGTACTTGATGTGGGAGCCATAGATTATTCTGTGGTTTAGGACCACACCCAGGTACTTCATCTCACGCTTAGGGACTATACTAGTACCAGCTAGATCAAAGGCGAAATTCCACTTTCCTCGGGGGCCCTTTAGTATTGTTCCCTCTAATTTATCAAATGAAAGGACTTTATAATCACCAATACACTGTTACACAAAACATCACCGCTGAAACTGCTTTGTCTAAACAGTCTAAAGATAGACGACATAATTTTGATTTTGAAATAACTAAGATTTTGAGATAAAACGGCGCATAAAATATCGACCAATGTCACGTGTTAAAATACCACAAAGCAACAATGTATGTTCCTAGTATGAGTTAACTATTGATTCGAGCTATAAAAGAGTACGCCACTGCAAGCTTATAGCGGTATAAAGATACTACTTACGATGTCATACATGATACATATTTCGTTTCAATAATTTTCCGCTAAAGGAATTGACATCGGCACAAGCTATATATTCATCGAAACGATCCACTACAACATTTTAGGTATTGCAATGATACATCTGGCTACAAAAGAAACTAAAAGAAACCTTATAACTCATTATTTATATAAATAGTTGCAAATAAAGTCAAACAAGTCAATTTACTCAATGTTATTTTGTTAACTAATTAATAATAAATTTTGGCAATCTTTATTAAAGAAAAGGAAGTAACTAAACCTAAACACATAAAATATTATGTCATACAACAGTCTTTACTGAACGCATCCAAAACAAAAACATTTCGACACCTCCAATACTGACACATTTTTCATAGTAAATAAATGTTTACATATTTATATGTTGGTACTCTAACGGATATTAAAAAGTCATTCACACAAAATAGGAACAAAAGTGGACTTAAAATCGAGCCTTAAAATACAGAACCATCTTCACTTCCATAAGTTAATTTGGAAAAGTACTAATCACAATCATCAAATTAATCATTTTGCATAGTGGAAAACTAACATTGGAAGATACAGCCACTAACACCTTACCAGGTATTTCATCAAACCCAACAGATGATTTAAGTAGGAGAACGATGTTTGGTAATGGACTCGGTAGCAGCTAATTCTGGTGCATTTAGGTTAGATTTTAAATACAAACCCTTCTCGAAAAGGTTAAAATGACATTTTGAACATGTCAAAGACTTTCCCGAAAAATCTGGGGACTGGGTAACCACAAATGATATACTGGTTATATCAGATGACGTAGTGTCCTACGCCAATCTAGTATGGTGTCCAAAAATTTATGAAAAGACGGCACAAAGTAGTGACGCATACCTGCCCAACTACCTCACGAATGTAGGTTTGCCGGACCCCAAAGGGAACTCAGCTGCCGACCGACCTAAGAGGTATACTGCGATTCAGGGGATGCACACACTCCCCAGGACCGAAGTCATGAGGGCGAAAACCAGCTGCCCGCATGAGACCGCTCGGAGAGGACCGGCGAACCGGTGGGCTCCTCTCCCCTGTGCTACCCATATTACACAAGTCAACGTTGGACGGGTCACCGTTGGAGACGCTTTAGCGAACTCCTACCTCACATCTAACCCCACAGAGCCTAGGCCTCCTTGCGCATGGCGACTATCGGTCAAGCGTGGGAAACGGAATCTGGCCGTGAGGTACAACCAGCCCACCCGTGAATTAAGCCTGAACTACGGGGACGGCCGGACCGAAGCCCTACTCCGCCCAACCACCTCAATGGAGATGCTACTGGAACTAGCATCCTTGAATATAGCCATCAAGAGAAGCGCTGTTCTGAGTACACACCGGTTGAGAATGTCTCGCCGATTTAATGATCGGAGATTTAAGGACTTTAGGCGACCTCCGTGAAAAGGTACAAGCCCTAAACTAGCCAACTGACAGCTTGAGTGTCCAATTAAACCACGAGAGTTTAGGGTTCTACTGGTGGACCTAAATTCGAAAATGGATCGCTTGTCTGGTATACAGACGGATCCAAAACAAACAACGGGGTAGGGGTTGGGACCCATAGACCTTTGCGTCAGAGAAAACCTAATCAGGAACCGGATAGACACAAACATCTATACGTATATGCACCGATAGTCAGGCCATAGCTTCTGATAGCCGTGTGTCTAAATTGGTCTAAAAGTATCAGATGAATGTTATGAAACTAGCCACAACAGGGTATATTGTGGGTACCTGGGCACACCAATACCAACGGAAATGACATGGTGAATGAGCTTCCAAAGGAAGGCGGTGACATGTGTTTCATTCGACCACAACCCTTTTTTGGGATTTCCAAAGGCCACCACAAAAAGGAAGTTCAAGAATGGGAGATAAAAAATTTACTTCCTCTTTTTATTAACTCCTAGCCATATAGTAATAAAAAACGACTTGATCTCAGCAAGTCAGAGTTACAAGAGAGAGAGTCTTACAGGCCTTCTGACTGACCACTGCCCTCTAAGATGCCATCTTAAAAAGACCAAGACACGTCTCGACTTTGTGAACTTGGAGCTGAGAAGACAGCCGAGCACACACTTTGTGAGAGGTTTCAGCATCTTGGGCAGGCGACCTTAACACCTTAATACAGCAAAGTTTTGCTATCCAAACTAGTGCTGAGATTCGTCAAGAACATTGGAATAGAAGCGTACTAATGGGATAGGGTAATCACAATAGATGCTTGTAACCTGAACGATCTGCCAACAACAATACGTACACTACGAAGACAAATGCCACGTCTAATGATATCCTATGTAGCTTTGGACTTATCAGTATATGATGAACCGGAGGAAACTGGCCTCCATGCTATATTTGCTACTTTTTATGAACAAGCACACCCATGAGTATCATATGGTTGGAGATATCTTGAACAAATTAGTGTCCGTTTTTCAACAACTTAGCAAGTTGTTCGCTCCTGCTTCTATTAATGGTCATTGTGGTTCCTTTAGCTAAATAGTTCCGTTGCTGTAGATGCAACGCTAAAAACTTTACAGATTATTTTGATAGATGCAAATCTCGGAATAATGTCACAAGTATAAAAAGATTAGGACTAATTTTGTTGATGTTATATGTAACAAAATTTCTTAAGTTTTCATTTATAATTAGATTTAAGCTGGAAAAAGTTAAATCTTGAATAATCTAAACTTAATTTAATAATTAAATTAATACTAATTAACACAACTGTATCAAGAATAATCCTGTATGATCATTACACTAATTGACTATATTAATCATACACAATTATTGCAACACCAACCCTCAAAAGGATAAACTATACGCATACAGTACTGCAACCTATTTCATCGTATGCAGTCGGATATAAACAGGTTAGGGTGGATGATACGGAACAGCGACGGTCTCGCAGTCCTACCAACACAACGTGAATGTATTGATTAAACTGAACAAAACTTGAATTCATTTGGAAAATTGAATTGTTAAATCAGGTAAGTGTTTCGAAATAGATACTTGAATCCTTCGCCAAGGGTAAAACGCTAACGTAACACAGGATTTATTCAATTATGTTTATCTTCGAAGACGTCTGGCGTCGAATTGCGCAACTTCTTTGACAAAAGATCATCGAAAATACGGACGCCTCTCCTAATTAAGGAGGACTACTAATTAGCAAAATTTCCAGTAACAAGATTCCAAACACAATACCATAGATACGTGTCTTTTTGAGGAGGTATCAAGGTGTTGTCGACAGGAAAAATATGCTATCAAATATAAATATATACAGGACTAATTACCAACGAATATGGTGTAGTTATCGTTATCATTCGTAAAAGTAATCATAGTTGATGCCGTGACATTTGAGTGAAACACAATCCAATGTGTTATATAACATGTATTGCAGCATTTTCCCTTCGAAGATACATCTATGCACCACTACCGATGTAAAATTACTTTCCGTGTCGAGAATTAACTGCCGTAAAATGTAATTTACCTGAAAGTTAACGATCTATGCAAATGTCCTGAATGTAACTAAATGTCTTGTTAGTGCGAATTTGTAGCTATGACAAACAAACAGTATATTCGTTAACTACCTGTCTTTCCCAATTAATATATTGACTGGTGATAAATATATTTTATAATTTAAGCCACATGTACAGTTAATGCAATAAGCAATCTTATTAGCAGCGTCAGAAAGTGTTTTGGTGGAATAATTTGATAAACTCAACAAGTAGAACAGAGGTGAGAATGATGTTTAAGAAATACAAATGCCCAAATCAACTGCATCGAGTAAAAAACAAAAACCAGGCAGAATATAACGAGAAGAAAGCCAAGCAACACTCTGGAAGTTATTCCTGATAAAACGTCAACCTGCAACAACCACTTAGATAAACTTCTGCAAAAATTATGAATGGCATTGTGGTTATGCAAAGGACTCTTTGGCAAACTTGGAGGCCCAAACTAAGATTTGTCCCATTCAACACAAGAATACCGCTTGTGCTACATAGGTATCACTCAGCTGGGATTGGCTAGTGATTGGTAGACCTTTAAACAGTAATTGGTGGAAGTTTTCAGTAGCATAAACTGTTTGCTTGTCAGCCCAATTATATATTGCTAGTTCTGTGGCCACGAATACTACACTAGTATGCTGACGTACTTTCGCAAGGCAGAGTTTGTGCATGCTGTGTGTTCAATGAAAGGTCAACAGCGTTACTTGAGTGAGTTTGTGGAAGGCCAAGTTCTGAAAATATCCAGAAAATAAGGAGGCAATGCATTACGTTTTCTTTCTCCGACAGTCTGTCAACACTAAAGACTTTAAGGGTCTACACCTTTAAGTCTAAGCTAACCTGCGACTCTTAATGCTTTGCTACACTGAATGCGCGGCATTCCGATATATTGCCCCAGAGCCAATCTGCGGTCTCATCAAAAGCCATATAAGAGTTCATCTCCAACAGTGAAAGAGTAAACAAAAAAATTCGTACTGGACCAACACTATAAAACTAAGACAATCAAAAACAATTGTTACTTTTTCAGACAACTTGGCTAAATCTCTGCTGGAGCTCAACAAAAGAGACCTCAGCACCATCGCGGCTTTACTCACTGGCCACAGCCCTCTGAGATATTACCTGAAGAAGATGGGTAAGGTGAACTGCGATAAATACCGATTCTCTTCGGAGCATAGTGAAACGATGGAACACATTATGTGCAACTGTAAGGCGATGATCCGGCGAAAGCACCACTACCTCGAGTAGGCACATGTAGAGCCAGTTGACATTACAATCACATCTCCCAAGAAATAGTCTTCTTTGGAAGTCTGGAGATTCAATTCGGGACTAGAAGATTAAGGATCGTCACAAAAGAACTTATAGGTTGCAGTGAGAAGAGGCAACATTATCAGTACTATTGTGTCCATGTTAACAGTCATTTAGTAACCCTACTGAGTTGCATACTAAACTTCATACGACAAGTTGTTTTAAACAAAATGATACAGAAATCTCCCTTCCATTATCTTTCTTAAGGCTGCTCGTCCAATGAAATTAGGTGATAAAAGGACGATACAGTAGCAACTACTACGTTGTTGTTGGCAAGTACCTGTTGTACCTCGATAACATCATGAAAGTTGCTTGCATCAAAATTAAAAAAACAAAATAACTACCAACCCTAACAACCCACTTCTATATATAATATATATATTTCTTATACTTAACCACCACACATCATTTCCGTCGACATATTTCATTGTTCCTGGATTAGCTTCCTTCTAGTTGTTCCAGTTGAACAAATCAGAAATGTATCAACACAAAAAATTGAACTGATACCACCACCTGCTGATTTGAGTCGATAATGTTTCCACCTAATAATTATAGAGCTTTTTAGCACTATAATCGCATATCTGCCATGTCCTGAACAGCCCCCATGTACAAACAAATGACAAACACCACTATCACCACTAATACTATAGAATTGAATAAAAAATTCTCGTATCTTCTCGAATATTTTATAGAAATCTACAAGCTGTATTTGGCTATATAAGCAACTACAAAGCGCGATGTTAGTCAATCGAAGTTAGTCAGTCGAATTGAATAGTTAACATTGTAAAATATCTCGAAAGTGTGCGTCTCAAAAGCGGTCTCAGTTACAAAATAGAGAATCAAGATAAACATTGGGCGCCACCTCTACCCCATAGCTAAGAACTTCCTATTCCAGAACCCACAAAAACATTCACTTACAAATCAGATAACAGCGATGCAGTTTTTTTTCAAGAAGATGATATGCCATCAACGCCAAAAGTTCCTGATTTCGCAGCAAACACGTCATACGGCCAACCGCACAAAATAGCTGAATCAGAAGTAAACGATCTCGTGAGAGATCTAGATCTTCAAAAAATTAAGGCAGAGTTACTACAGTTAAGACTACAGCATTGGAGCCTATTATATGACGATGATTTTTGTCAAAAATCAAATAAAAGAACTCGTTCTTGAAAACTGCAACTAAGTTTTTAATTTCATTCTTATTTTGGTCTTCAGCGTCCCAAAATTAACAAAAAAAAATTACACCAAACCACTCTATATTGAATTTACACACAACTAGTTGTCTAATTATTGTAATTGTCTAAAGCTAAGTACATTTGCTTCTACTTTGCCTTGTACTAATAATATTTTCGCTTCAATTTCATCAAAGTCTTAAAACAACTCATCGAGAACTACCTCTGTAAATTAAGCGTGTACCAGTGTACCTACTACGCTGAAAAAAAAAACACGAAGGATTAAAGGATTATAAGCGGTTTGTCATGTTTTGCATGAATTAGACGTAAAGATTTTAACATCTAAACGCACATCGCCGTCTTGAATCTAAATAAACCAATTTACCTATACCTCTTCGTAAGGAAGAAGCAGGTATTATACGCACAATATACTCACGCACTCCCTAATTTATACCGAAGTAGAAGAAGAAGGTTACGCGAAACACAATTATTGTTAAACGTAGTTAGTAGTGAGCAGGAAATTTGCATGATTACTCGACGGCTTAAAGACCATTTTAAAAGTTGGACTACAATATCATTTGCATAACAAGTAAGGAATTTTCCAGCTAGAGCCACTCTCGCTTATGTCTCTCTAGTTACTTGAACCCCGGAGATATGGCAAATTGTATCGTAATTTTATGGCGATTTTTGGTCGAAAGTGGATTACAAATTGGGGCATACATATTTACTATGCTTTTAAGGTGCAAGATGGTAGATGGAGTAAAGAGGATGCTCTAAAAGCCCCTGCATATTTATGAACAGTTTTATGAAGTTTTTTCTTGTGCTCTTAATCTTCCATTCCTAAAGATCGTAATTAAGGAATAAAACTGTCTTGAATTTTGTCTTTTTTTTCATAAATTGCCAGCTTCTGTCTGGTAATTTTGTATTCTAAATAATCCGTTGTATAAATCTATTAAAACCCTTCATTTTGAAGTGCTCAGAATTATTAAATTTAAATTCATCGCTACAGTATGCATTTTAAATATTATTTTAAATTCTGCAGAAGCAACGCAAAATAACAATGAACTTACTAAACTAATTTCTTTATTAATTTTCAACATTTTTGTTCCAGCTAGGAGACTTATCAAATCCAGAATTGAGAATATTAACAGATCAACTGGATAAAATCAAATATGGAGGTAAGTATTACATTAAGTTTATTAATCGCAGCACATTTAAATATTTATTTTCCTTCCTTTGGGTTTCAATATCAGAGGTCATCACTAAAATCTGGACTTTAAGGGTAGTAAGAAGATTGCCTGCCAAAACTTCTCGTTTTTACATTCATCCCTCAACATCTTTTTGGACAAAAGGTCATCAACTTTCTGGCGAGATGTTGTGATGAAGATCTAGCACATTGAATACAATATTGGGTTTGAACTGCTGAAAACTATTTGGACAACCTATTTCTTATATTTCTTCCACCCACAAGCCTGCATCACCTAACATGTTACCTTCACTAAGCGCAATGTCGTCAGCGATCACTATCAGCACCTTTATTTTTCTTGAGTCATCTTCCAAAGATTCCAGACCCTTTTCAAATCAGTTTCGCCAACAGACTACGACAACAAAATGGATTTGCCTTGTACACTTGAGAGTTTCATTTTCTATTAAATAAAAGTCGGTCTGGCATCTCTCCCAACCATACCACATAGAATACAACTATTATTTAGTTATGGCCAACCCCGCAACATTAATTTAACACTTTTAGATTTGTTTAAACGCAAAACTGTCTGGAATCAAAGTTTTAGAGCTGCCTGACTGTCATATTTTTTCAACTGTCCAAACTTTCCAGATGTAGAGGGGTTCATGACGGATATTTTTACCCAAAAGATCTTTAAAAATGACTATGCTCCCTGCCTAGATGATATTGGACCCATCTGCATATCAAACCAGTAATTCCTTTCATATTTTGGAGCGGCAGCTTTGTTGACTGATGTAAGTGTATTAAGCCCAGCAGCATCTTTATTGGGGCAATCGTGTAGGTGCATAACCATGTCACTAGCCATACAAACCGTTGCAGTTTTTGCAATTTCCAAGAGCTTTTGTCATGACCAACATTCCATTATGGCGTTTTGTATAAATTAATGTTCCAATTAACCTTTAAGAGAGGGTGTCCTCCAAATATTTGACTTCGCTGGAACCTGGTGGTTCCCTTCCATTAACAAATAGTGATTCCTTCTTTCAGTAAACAAAAGAATTACTGTTTTCGTTAGATTGATACTTAGGGTTTCCTGCATAACCTTTCCGTTAATGAGGGCATCTAGACAAGATTCGTGGTAACGTTCTTATGCTTGCCCCTTATTGCCGCAATTATTTCACTTGCGTAATCTTGAACGATTCGTGCAGCTGTGCGACTAACTAATCAATCACCAATCTATAGACCATACAATTTTCTCCTAATTGCACTGTAATTCTACGACTTTCTAACATGGAATGAGTCCACCGATGTGTGAAGGACTGTACTTCCCTTTGCTCCGTTGCTTTCATTGTCTACTTAAAGCAAGTACTCCTATTATAAGAAACATCTTCTAAATCGATAAGTCTACAAAGTGTTATCCCTTGATTTATAAGTATTCGATCAATTTGTTTTGTAACCTACAGAAATTTTGTATTTACTGTTTAGCAACCTTTCCATAGCTGCTAATTTCAATTTTTGTACCACAATAGCACATAACAAGCAAGAATTATTAAGAGTATTAATCAAGTTACCATTCGTCATGTCTTTGTATTTACTAAACCATACATCAACCTTGATTCAAACAAATTGCGATATATAACCTTCCGTAAAATAATGAATTCGTCATAATTTCCACATGTTCCTGTCAGTTTCTTACATGCATACCAAAGATTTCCCCAATTCTTATACACATGTATCTTGTAACGTACCACACACGGATCATATATAAATATAACAGCATTATTTGTATCTATAAATCACAGGTGAGGAGATAGAAGTGAAAAGGCTCTCCGTACGAGGTCTGCTTCCCGAGACGGATTACTATATGACGTATGATGGTTCCACGACGATGCCAGCATGTCACGAGACCGTCACGTGGTTGATTCTGAACAAGCCCATTTACATCACCAAGCAACAGGTATTGTGTGACATCCAACAACCCTTATATTCGCGACACGCTTGAAACTGTCATAGGAGGTTATTATCACACACAGTGAAGCTTTCATGCTTTATTAGGTGCGCGCATATTGTTGTTCGTTTGAAGGGCCACCAGAGGGAGCGCGAATACACCGCTGCGCTGAGACAGATCGGAAAGGGAGAAACGGTCGTTGGGGGACAAAAAAAACAACTCATCTCTAATGACTTAATGTGTACAAATGAAGTTTTTGTATGCGAATCCGCTTTTTCCTCATTAACTGCGCGTACGTAGAGCTATCCTCTTACAGAATTATTAATAAAATTAGCGCCATCTTTAACGAGCCTTGAATCTAAATGGAAGCATGAATTACTACGAAAAATTGTTTTCTTTTATAACATTTATTTAGTTATATATTGAGCACCACTTTGAAAATTTAGTAAACATAATTACTACTAATTTTGGAATAAAAGATGACAAAAATGTTTGGCTTTCAAGACTTCATTGCATTTTTTATGTTTTTAAACGCTAGGGCTATATCTTTTGATAGGAACTGTTGTTTATACATATATATTATAAAACCAAAATATAAACAAAGGCGTTTAGATTATATCCGTTCCAAAAAAGTAGGTCGATCCGTTAATCATACATTCTTTACATTAAAATAATCCGTCTTTTCTTATGTCACTTTCTATTTCATTGCTTTTTTTTTCAGTATACAAGATGTCAAAGTTAACTTTCTGTCCAACGCTGAACTGCTTATAGAGCAGTTGGTAAATTACATTAGCTGTAGACGACGTGTATTATGTGGTGTGGGGTTTGTTAAACTTTCCATAAAATCATACGTTCTGTAAGTCCCTCTGCCATTGATGTAGACTTCCACCCTCCATGCCTTTTGATGATAAATTGGCACCAGCATCTCCTAAAAATGTTATCGAACTCCGCTGAAAGCAAGTAACCAGTTCGGTTTTTATAAATTTAATCATTCCGCCATTTTGCTTGGCATTTTAGCTAAAGTGTGACTTCCATTCGTTGAAAGACGCGACTGAGGGTGGTGTGGGCTGATCGTATGACTACGTCCTTTAGATAAAACATTTTCTTCTCCTCCCCTAACGACAAATGTTTTGTCTACTTAATTTATTGTGTCACCAGCGTTTAGAACTAGCATCGACTACAATTGTTGCTAATTCCTCACGTCTACATGTTTCTGCGATTCCGATCAGTATCACGACCAACTTTTAACAATTCTCTCTCTTGCTGAACGAGTTTACTTTGTTGTATTTGGAAATATCTCTCTGTCTCTATTCTATTTAAGTGTGGCTTTCGTCATTAAATGGTGGTTCCATAAAGTTGATAGTTTATAAATTTTCAATTATGTTTCTCATATTTTACTATTAATTCAAACTTCAAATTCTCATAAAACTGTTTCATGTCTTTTCTGTGATACAGTAGGTAGCAAATTGTCATAATGAGCTTCAGAGGTTTTGGTTCACAAACTAAACCGCTTTCACCGCCCATTTTCAATTCAAAACTCACGAAAAATTGTTAACAGCATCGTTATTTTCACAAATTGACCATTACTCCGGGATCATCTAATCGATCAACCCCAAAGTATATCCGCCTTTTCCTGTAATCTGTTGAGCAGTCAAAAAGGAGATGGCTTGAAATTTCTTCCGCACTCCCACAGTTTCTACTCAGGGGAGAGTTTACTATGCCCATGCGATGCATGTGTTTATTCAGTGCGCAGTGACCGATTAAGGATAGAGGTAAGAGCATTCCACTAGGAGCAATGTCTAGCAACGAGTGCGGATCTGACAAAGGTTTTGATGCTGCCATAAAAACTCCCACGTTTCGGTTCTGAACCTACGAATGGTCTTTCGCTAGCACTTCTTGCTAGCTTGTCAGCCATTTAATTGCCTCTGACTAATTGCTAAGACAATACAAATTACTGCAAAATCCTACGGTAGGTTTTAAAACGATCATCTGTTTAATCAAATTGGAAAAAAATCGCAACAATAAAAGAGAAAAATTTACGATTGCAAAAAATTGTCTACGCACTTCGTCCGGAGAATACTTTTACTGATTTTGTAAGCTGCTAGGAACGCATATACAACTCGTTGTGGTATTTGCTTAGTCATCCAGTCAAACTTTCTGAGTAATATGATATTAATGGTAATTGTCTCAGAAACTATTGCCTTTGGGTATAAGACATGTTTAAAATATACAGGTGTTAAAAAAAATAATTTGTTTTTCCTCTACAATAAATTTCGTTAAAACTTAACCTACAAAATATTAAAACTCATCCGAGTTTATGATAATTTCGAATTTGGTCACTCTCCAGTCAAGGATTGAATAGATACGATTTTTTAAATAAACAGTAATTTCGGTGGAAATTTAACAAAAACAGGTTTTTTTCTCCTAAAGGGCTAGACTTATGCGGATAAAAGTCTTAACAATGTTGACCTAAAATTCGATGTAGATCGACAATTCTAATATAAAAATATATTAGGTGTTCCATTAAAAAACTAAGTACGGTCCTGTACAGATGAAACCGAGGTCCTCAGGGAACTCAAAATATTTTTAAATTGTAAACGAGAAACGTACGAATAAAATATGTACTTAACATTTTCTGATCAAATCAATATTAAACGTACTATTTAAGAAAGAAGGCCAAGTGAGCAACCCTGGATAAGGGATTCCATATCAAAGAATATCATAGAGCAAACCTTTTTTTATTCAAGAGATTTTACTCTTATATTGGCCGTAGTAGTGTGGTAGTGGTCATTGGTTGTAATTTTTATATCACTGCACGTCATTCCCAATGTTTGTATCAATGTTTGTATCACTATCACTTCAGCATATTTTCATAATTGAGAAATATATTTTAACATTAAATAAACGAGTTACCTCTATTATTGCTCTGTGTTGAAGTTGTTCTAATACTTCATCATTAATTAAGTCAAAACCAAAAGATTTCTTAGTGATTTTAGATATTGGATTTCATGGGTCTGATTTACATACTGTCTTGGCTGATACTGAATTTCTTACTAAAAGATTGTAAGAAGTTTTCTGCTTACTGTTAAACTGCTGACACGTGTCCTCTCAATATTCTTTAAACAGAACAAACTTTTGTTCGTTGCCATGAGCTACTTATCTCGATTGGTGATATTTAAGCAATTGGCATTTAGATCACCATTTAGTTGTCCGAAAAATGAACCTGTAGTTTCTTGCTTTAACTTTTGACGTTTAATCCGCTGAATCTCTTCCTCTCTGTCACAGTTTTCTGATTTTCTGTTTTCGTCTATTAAAACTAAAATTGCAGATGAGGCTGTTTCCATTTTCCCTTCACATACATGTTTTGTACAAGATAGTTGATGATTTCCTCCACAGAATTTTTAAAATCTTCTTTCGGTCGATAGTTTTGACCACCACCCCCTCCTACTATTCTTAGAGGATGTAATAACCAACTTTCTTAATTAATAACCATTAAATTGCAGGTCAAAACTAAAAAATAAAAAGTAGGGAAATTGATAACGCTAAAGACATAAACATATTACGAGATAACACCTTAACAAGACACTGAATACTGTGGCAATTGTTGAGCTTATACTAATAAATGGATGTAGCTGAATAGAATTCACGTACCGCATATCATAGTTTACTAAATACCACCAACACAAACTAAATAAAAAAAAGATCTGTACAAAACATTTTTATGTATTACGAGATTAAAAATTAATTAACCACGTCTGCCTTTGTTATCAGTTCGTACATCACTGTGAGAAGTACCTTTCAGAGGGTCTTTACCACATCCGAACTGGAGATAACACGGAAAATTAATTACAACTAAGTTCGCAGTTTTGTAAATGATTAACGGATGTCTGTGTGACGTGCGAACGTGTTACATCTCGAAAGAGGTTATATACAGGTAAAAGATATTAGCGCTGATAAGGTGTTGAAATGTATACGGTCCCATTAAGATAATTTGTAATAAATGCCGCAATGGACCACCGACTATTGCATATCATTAAACTCTATCCTTCTCCAAACTTAGATGATTAATTAACTAGGTTGAGATTGTGGATGTAGTAGTTTTAGTATTATTTTTTATTATTATCTTATACTATATTTTTTTTAAATTGTAAATACAAATTCGACGGTAATAAATTAAAACCTCAAAAAGACGAACTCGATCATTGCGATTTGATTAATATAAATTCCATTAAAGTCTTTTTTGCAATTCAAACAGCTACATACATTTAAATGTCAAACATATAGAAACAGGAAATGAAATGAATTCGAAACTTTTATATCAGCCGTTATTGGAATTGACACCGACGTTACCTTTATTCAGCCACCCACTATCAATTAAATGAATTGAAATGTGATTCAAATCCGTCCACTGAAATCTTTTCAATTTGCAGTATACTTTACATGACATCAAAGGACATCTTAGTCGATGTTCGGCAGTGATGAAAAAAGTGCAAATACTCGGTTTTAATTCTGCTCATTTCGTTACAGAATGGCGTCTTTGTAAGCTAATAAGACTCAAAGGTAGAGGCATCGTAGAAAGGAAGAGAATAATGTGCCTCTTGAATTCTCATTTAATGCTCATAATACACTAAAGAGAGAAACAACAAGATTTCTCAAAGTAAGTTTTTGGAGTAAGAATTCATTGTATCCCGGGAAACCATCCTTATTATTCCTATATCCTAATTTCAAATTAATTTGAAATTGCTATATATTTTTTTCAACTTTTTTATTAAAAAAGAATTCTTATTAGTAATTTTTAAAATAGATATTATATGTCGTACTCATAGCCCACTTATCTTGTGATGCCAGTTCTACAATTACAATTATTGTATTCGTTTAGGTCGTCTAGGTTTAATTCAAACTGTTTTAAGCTAGATGCTTTTTATGCTGAATTTCACAATTAATTTTGATGTCTTTATGGAGTCTCCAGAGACTTGGTTGAACATTTTAGTTCCCTTTCCCACTGAAAAGGCTTGAAACTGGAAGACCAATAATTGTTCCAGTAAATCGCAACGATATCGATATAGTATTTTAAGATTCTTTGATTTAGTGAACCAAAGGTCAAGCAATAGAAAAATATTTATAATTCGACTGGTGGTGTTAGTTCTGATTATATTGTCTCAAATTGCCAGAGCCCTTTGTATGCAACTATTATTTCATTAATTAAAAATTGATTTTCAAAATGATTTAACTGACAATCCCTTGCCCAACCATTTGCAAAATTGATCGAGGTTTATAATATTTTCCTGCCAATTCATAGACTTCGACCATAATTAACAAAGTAAGCTTTTAAAATTTTGTTGATGTCATCACATGTGGAACGGGGAGGGTGGAGTAGATTTTTTTTTTGTTTTTAAATGTGTGGTGGGTGCTTAGTTGCAGTGACTCCATAAGCTGTATTACTTGTCTGGCTATCACTGCAACTCTTGCGGTGTAGTTTAGTGTGTGTAAGTTGTGTTTAAATGGCTTTGTGACAGCATCATATCGCCTTTTATGATGCCGCGCTGTTAATCACTTTGCTCCCAACAGCGAATGGCAAGTCGATCCGGGATTAAACTCTCTGAAAAAATGTCACCGTCCCTCAAGAGAATTGAACCCCGGCACCTATCGTCCTCTCACAACAATAGTCAGCCGCCTAACCACTGCGGCCATCGACCCGTTAGATGATAGTAATAATCTAACCATCATCTACCCTTGCTCCACACCCTCCCACCCCATTCCACATGTGAAATGAAGGAACAATCTCTTTAGATTATTACCATCATCCGGTGGTAGTGACCCTCCCTATGAATCTGAAACCTTCAGTAAACCTAAAAATCGAAACTTAATTATCTGGCCGAAACAAACGACTAAACCTATTAATTCCAGGCTACAAAAATGAAACTTTTGAAAAAGAAGTCAGGTATCATAGTATTTAAAACAAATATCTCTCACACTGTTCATGAATTGAAGACTTGGTGGAAGAACTTGCTTTAGTCATGGTCTAGATCATGTTAATCCAACGAGAGACACAGATAAAAAATTGTAAAAGTCACAGTCAAATACCACACAATTGGAAAATTCAAGTATTTTAAAAGAGTTTTCCGGAAATTCGATGATATTAAGCTTAAATAGGGCCTTCGATTGATACTCAAGTGTAATGAATATAACGGGTAGGCCATCTCCTTGGAATTTGAATCAAGTATAAAAAAAGGAATTAATATTTTTCAAAAGACTGAACCAAGCAACATTGTCCTGTTAAAATCAAATGTCGTCCATGTCATCTTCTTTAATTTGTGGAAACACAAAGTCGTTGAGCAGGGTAACGGTCGCTATTGACCGTAATAGTGGCTCCTTGCTTATTTTTTAAGAAAAATGGCCCATTGATGACACCGTGCCAAAATCCGCACCAAATAGTCAATGGGCTTCAGTTAAAAAGATGATTTCGCGGTAAAAATCCTCATCTTCGGCCAAGCGATCTCCAGCCTATTGGGCAAACCATAAACGCATCGGATGGTCATGAGACAGTTCTCGGAATAAGTGAATTGAATTGAAGGTTTATGCAAAATTTTCCTCAGAGGAGTGCGAGAAATGTTGAGTTTCTGAGAACGATGACGAGTTGGTGACGATCCAGTTTTACGAACTCGCTTCACGAATTAAGCCACAAACTGAGTCGTATTACTTCATTTCTAATACAAAATCGGTAGATAATAATTAAGGATTGTTGAGCTTATTATGAGCTTCAAACTAGAAAAGTATTTTAATATATTTTATAATAGAGTTAGTTATAAAGAAATTAAATTAAAATGTATAGAAGCTTCAAAAAACACAATTTACTTTATAAGCTCTGCCATCATGTTTAAAGCTTAAAGCTTTTTATAAATTATTCCAGTTTGTGTCCTCTGATGATATAACTTTCATCAAAATCTCATAATAAACAAATTAAGTAATTGTTTATCAACTGTATCTTGCTTACGTTAGAATATATTTTTTAACCTTAAAGCATTGTAGTACGGTAATTTATAGCTTATAATCTTACACTACAGTTCTGTCTCTGTCTCATATACCACATCTGTACTATACGCCATTCCAGATTACTGTTTATTTTCCCATTAACTTTTTCTTCTTTTCGTACGTAGGTACATACATCTACCGAAATTGCTATTTTCATACCATTGTCTGGGTACTTCGAGATTACTTTGATGAAACATTGCAATAACTGTGCGGTGTACTTGGATTTTTTTTGTTGATATTTTGCTACAACATGTAGGGTACCTCAAGATTATCTTCTTTGTGTTTGCTATCTACATTCTTGAGTGGATTTTTTTTATTTCTAAATTGGCATTTCGGATTTTCGATACAGGTAGATATCTAGAAAAAAGTTTATCTTCCAAACGCATCGCATGAATGAAAAATATAATAGGAGTCATTATTAACCCAAGCGACACTCCTCTCACTACTCTATTTGTAAATTCAATTATTCCCGTATACATCCTCTTTTCCGCTTCCATCACGTCGAACAAAATTTAAAATTAAACGCCCAACAAAGGCCATATTTAGCCGAAAACAATAAAGCAATTTGTGTTTTTGAAGGTAAATAATGCACCTCAATCAATAGCCAGTAGTTGTACCAGCGATGGTGGTGGTAATACATCGCCCCGAACGTGGAGTGGCATAATTTGGGATAGCATTGTTGTGCAAATGAAGCTTTTATTAGAGTTTCCAGCGTAGTGCGTGTCGACCGCGCTCTAGCTCGTCATGCCGTAAGATAATTTATTTCCCTACGACCAATGAATCACCCACCCGCTATATCGTACGAAGCTGCTTTTTGAAGACTTTCGAACGTTTTCCAAACTGCCGTGCGACCGCTTGATTAACACGTTTTGGAAGAGAGAGGATTTATCGCGGATTTCTTATCTCTCCGGCCGTCCCTGTCTGGTGCTTGTGATTCCGGGGAACCCCAACTGGTCATTTTGATCGAATATTATACATAAAACTTACCGACCGGAGTATTGCCGTATATCACGCGTTCCACTGACAACCGCTATTTAGCCGAACTATGATTGCTTTTGTACGGAAAGCGTATATATCACAATTAAACATTTTTATGCTGGCGCTTCAATGGGATGGTTTAAATGCAAAAGTTGAGTTATTACTGTTTCTCCTGTACCTGCCCGTATACAACTACGTACAATAAATTGCGCTATTTTTAAATTACCGGAAGAACGAATAACGGCTTTCGAACGCTTTTTTAGTAGTATCGGTCCGTATCATTAATATATGATATGATACGGCGTGTGGAGTTTTTCACGTTCCAGTTTTATATGCAGCTAGATGCGTCAATAATGGGCAATTTTTTTAAAAGCTTTCAAGTATAAAACATAAAATGCTTTTTGTGTTGCTTTCATAAAACATTATATGGGAAACTATAAAAAATTGTTTACATTTGCAAGCACCAGTGAAATCAATTGTAATATTTTTTATTCCTCGTGTTAGTTATTATACTATAAAATACTATGTGATTAATATCTCCAAACTTTTTTAATAAATAAGCATTTATACTTTAAACCAAACAACACCACTCTTTTCTCTTCAAAATAACCTAACACAGCGATTTGTAGCTCATTTTCTTAGATTTGGAAACAGATAATAATTATTTGGGATCATATCGAGACTACATATATGTGGTGGATGTAGACCCGGAGTAGACAGGAGCTTTATCACTCCATAACAAAACTCTCCTCGTTGTAATTTTCTCTAATACAGTCTCTCAATTTGTGCAGAACTGATACATAAAAAGCCTGGTTTCCTTGTAAATCCCAAAACATTGGGAATCTGATATGTCGGATAAATTGTTGTACTTTTTCTTTGTCTGGGCAAAGTGCCTTCCCTTTAATAGTGACTCCATTAATTGGCGCTTGCTCTTCGAATCATAATAGATAGATAGATAATAGAGTGGTTTCATCCCCGGTTACTAAACAATCACTAGTGTGTGTAAGATTGTCGTGAGGTAGCTTTAAAAAGGCGGCTGCACATCGAATTTGTGCCAGTTATCGTACTGCTGACAAAAATTTAGGCAACGCCAGGCACTCATTTTTTTTTCCTCTCCAGACCCGTCCGACCTAGAGTCATCGGTAGGCACCGCAGCCATCAGGCTTATTGTGCCACATCTGTTTGTTCAAGTCACCCACTCTAGCACGGTAGTCCCCTCCACTAACCTGTACAGGTCCCTAACGGAGTGAGTAAAGTATATCTCTGGGTCTCCTTTCGTTATCTCAAATAGTATGTGATCGGCTGTCTCCGGTTCTATCCCACAAAGTCTACCATTTGTGTCCCCGTCAAACACTCCGATTCTGTGTAGGTGTTCTGTCACCGCAGCATGTCCGGCCATTAGTCCCGTTACGATGCAGAGCTGTTTCCTACTAAGATGTAGTAGTTCTCTAGCTCTTTTCCTGCATGGCTTCCCTACAAAGGTTTTGCCATGTACTATACCGGGTGAGGCTCTCCAGTTTCATATGCAGTCACTCGACACTTCCTCCTTCAATAAGACTTTCCACTATGATCGTTTCAATAGAGACCGTCATGCCCAACATCTTCCATGATTTCTCGTCCAAAACAAAACTCTTTCACCCAGTTCTTTACTGTGCTGTTGTTACAGCACAGTAAAAAACTGGAGGCCGTATACGCCGTTTAAACGTCTTTTAATGGGGAACAAGACACATGTTGCAAAATCAAAATGTAATAATACCATCGTGTATTATAGACAATAGCTTATCTATTAATCCATAAATTTTATTTCCACATTATGTCGTTCCACAAAACTGTTCGATTAAAATTTTTCACAATTTCAAACGGAAAAATAAACGCGCCATTTTTACGTCACTAGTCTAAAATCATGGGAATATTTGGTTATTAACAGTTGGATACAATGTGGTACGTTGGCTATACTGCTAGCTATCGAGTGACGATAAATGTTTGATGTAAATATTTTGTTTGGCAATAAATTTTTTAGGTTAGAATTACTTAACTATTAAATAAGTGTTAGCCTGTCAAATTTTTGACACATTTGAATTTAAAAATTAGCCATATCAACATAAAGATTTGAAGTATTTTCTTCCGCAAGATTGACGACACTGCGATAGTTTTAAAATGAGTACTACTTCAAATTGTGACAGGTGTCAGTGACAAAGCTGACAACATATGTATTCATATTTTAACATCGCTTCTTTTATAAAAAAATAGATTTCTTCGCTTTGTAAACGACAAACGTCGCTTCAAATAAGAAATTAGTTTACATTAATTAATGTCGACATCATTCTTCACGAATAGTACTCGTACTAATTTGAACATTGAACAGGTAGATGGTGATGATTTCATAGCTTTATTTTTTTCGAAAAATAAGTCAACAAAATAAGTAATAATAATAAAATAAATCAATTTTCTTCGTCCTGTACCACATTACGAAAATTTCGTTTTATTTGTCATTTTTTCTTGATTCCTTGGGCAGTAAATTACATCTACAATTAATAATAATAACATCTTTTGTTGTGCTTACAATTTTGTGGGGTGTACATGAAAATTCGCATTTCTTAACTTTCCCAAGTTTCTGTTTTAATGTTTTCTTTTACAAACTGACACAAACAACACCTATACTTGTGACCTAGAAATGACTGATAGACACAAACTGTTAGATGTCAGGACCGCAATCTATTTTTACATAACGATTGTAGAAATACATTTTCATGGTTGCTAATAGAAGAAAAAGAAATATAGATTGAAGTTGCAGTCAGACCAACAAAAAAATAACCTATGGCACTGCATGAGGTCAGTAGTCTTTGTACTTCAATATTTGACCGCGTTTTTATAGTGGTGCTGAGAAACGAAAGCTTTGTACGAGTATCTCAATAAATAATAAAAATATTGCAAAATTAAAAGTACTGGTCCATGTCTTTTAAATCCTCTACGTGATTATGTAAAATTTGAAAAAATTGTCTTCTTCCCCATTGCTGACGGCGAATGACCTTGTTTAAACAGAAACTTCTGTATTCGATTTTTGACATTGTTCTAAATGGTCTTATTTAAACAACTGTCATTCACTATCGGTCGCAGTTTTATGTAACTTGCTGGCAGGAGTGGAGCAGTAAGATCATATGTGTCGTATTGTCATACTTCTTGTCCAACCATGTCAAGCCAGATCATTGTTGGATCATCCTCATACGTCAGCTCTTTCTGACACAACCACCTAACTGAAAATTTTCTTAGTGCCTTAATTGTACTGAGAATTGGCCTCATCTCCCTTTTTCTTAAAATATGTCAAAAGTGCCTCGTGTTATTATTAGAAGCTTTACAAATAAGAAAGCTCAATGGGTAACTGTAATTATGTACTAGTATTCATTCGTCGTTGTGATTTTCGTTTCCTAGATATGTCAACATGTAGCATGGCATATGAATTGCCAATCATTACCACCATCACATTAGTTACACCACACTTATGAAAATATCATCTTATCCTATGCAAATAATACGTATGAAAACTATATTTCAACAGAATAACTACTCAGTACATACTTGCCTTGCTACTACGGGCTGCTTTCATGAAAGTCTTGTAGGGTTGTTATGCTAGCCACCAAATAATCTGGATATTAATTCGACAAAAGGTATCTGAACTTTGTGACAAAAGAACATACGTGGTAGATTATATATCGTCAATATGTTGTTTCTACCTAAAATTTAAAGGGCGTTATCATTATAGAATGCTATCAAGTATTACATCACGAAATTTAAAACTGTGCACAGCCAGATCTTACAATTAATCACAAGTGATATTTGGCTTATACAAAACACTAACCTTAGATATGACTTGATTATTGTATCAGCTGAGCAAAGATCTTCAAAGACAATGGTAAATCACTTAGTTACCCTCGATTCAAACAGATCAGCCCTCATGGTAAGGTTGATATGGGTTTTGACCATAAACGGCAGATGAAAATACAACTCGTTTCTATATTCACTGCTCTCTCTTAGTGATTGACAAACTTTTTGTATGCTATTCATTTTTGAAACATCTCACAACTAGAACAACTGTCACCAAAGAACGAAAACTCAGAAATAAGCCTGTCTATAATGAATGACCAATATCGTCGTAGTTCACAAACACCTTTGCCGAAAAACGAATCCAGGAGATCACTAACAATGATGCCTCTTTTGGTCAAGAATTCACGTACCATGATGTATTTGTGCGATGGTGCATTGTCGTGCTACCAAAAAACTGGCTGACTCTCAATATTTCCTTTGCATCGGAGAAAATGGTTAGCATTGCCTTGATTTTGCTCTACTGAAAGCGTATTTTGTTCTCTTTTGGCTCTTCTGGAGACTTCCATGCCGCACTCTGATGTTTTGTTCTACGCTCCTGTTAAAAACACCACGTTTTATCATCAGTTACAATGGTCGACATGCTCGTCTGTCAAAGTGTGTGGTACGAAGCGCGGACAGATCTTCTGTTTGGCCAAATCTTCGGTCAAATTTCTATAAACTGTGCTTTTCGGTATCCCAGTTTGTTCTTCTATGAGCCTCGCGGATTACAGCGGTTGCTTGAAGAATTTTCCTGACTTTCTCGATGTTTTCTTCATTACGAGTTGTTTTTGGCATTGTTGCTTTGTAAATAATCATCTGCAAGCCCCTCACGACCGTCATCGAATTGACCAAACCAACGGAAAACCTGTACACGGAACATGCTTGCATCCCCGTAGACAAGTTTTACTTTACATAATCACAGTAAAATATCAACCGAATTCGTTCAAATTTTGAGGTTAAATAGATAAAGGATAGAACAATCACCTACCATCATTTACCTATATATTTCGCTGCACTAAGAACTTTGATGAAACCAGTCTCATCGCATCTGGGATAGACTGTAATTACTAAAACTTACGTTTATTAAAATATCTTCAAAGGAAAAAATACGGTCAAGTACCAGAAACACTACATAATTACAGGTAACTTGACACTAGAGGGGTCTGATCTATCCATAAAACGTCACGTTTTACCTAAATCGTAGTCAATTATATTAACTTCTAGCATATTTCAAATCCACGACTATAAATCAACGTTTTAACATCACAATAAGCATCTATAATTTTTTTAAAATAACATTTAACATGAAGTTCGACAATCGCAAGATATCAGACTTGTAAACAGCTAAATCAGATAGTAGCGAACTTTCTGGCTGTCGATTTCAAAATAGCGAATCAATTCAGGGGAACTTGAACATGATATAATGCTGACATTTAATTTTAGATAAGAGACTTTAAAGTTCTAATGGCGTTATTTCGAAAATATTATGCAAGGGAAAGAAAAATACGTTTGAGGTGGATTTTCTAAATATATAACTTACGCAGATACGGAAGCGATTGTCGTAAAATCTAAAGAAGAAAATGAATAAGTTAGAAACATAGTGCAGTTGGTGTAGGTTAAAGATAAAATGCGAAATGTTAGCTATCTAAAGCATATATTAATTACAAAGCATACCAAATTAAAGAAGAAAAAAATTCATAAACATATTTATCGCAGTTATTATAACTTAGAACCTATGTAGTACATTTTGTTACGGTTACGAAATATTTACATTTTAAATGAAACTGCCGTTACTATAGCAGTCTTCAACTACCGCCACCTATTATTTATGAACTGCAATTACGTTGAAAACACACGGATAGGACGCTCTTTGCATAAAAATCTAATATTCTAGTCGACTAGTAAGTTCCGCGATGTTATAAGCGTGACTTTTTTTCCGACACTACTACCAGTACGAAATGCAATCGACCAGAGAAGCACACAGTACAAAAGTCAAATCATATTCGCGAGAAAGTGGGAACGCAGCAACGTCGTCTCGCCATGTAAATGTAATTTCAGCTCCTTGACTGCCTTTCCGTTTCCTGCAGTACAGCAAGGATTTATGGTTACGGGGGCACCGAATCAAGACGACCGGTAATCTGTTCCTAGACGGCGCATTTGTATATCTTACTTTTCGAGGGAATGATATGAGGTAGGTAGGCAGCAGACGGTTGGCTCCTAGAATTGAGTTTGTCTCGTTTTACATATAGGCGACCGGGGTCGCCCCAACTTTTGAGTTATCTTATTCATCGTCGCTGATGCGTGTCACTTTCGGGTGAGCTTATTATTCACCTCGTTTAACACTTTTTCATTAGATTAAACGTAAATTATCCAAACACTTAGCGGTAGAGTTCGTCCTTGTACTTTGATGAATTGTTGCTTTTGTTCGATAACAAAACTCCTCGTGGAAATTGTAATTTAGTCTGCAAGCGATATAGTACTCTAATAATAAATTGATTAAAATTGTATAAATAGATATAAGAAAAACTTCAGCGTGAAAACAAAAAGTTGTAGCGACAAAAATATTAATCGTTATTTTATTTTCGTCGTTTCGTTTTTCAGTCATAATTATGGAAATTTGGCAGAATTTTTTTACGTATAAATTGTTGCGATAATAATACATTGAACTGATACAATGAATTATTAGAATTCATAGAGAATGATAAACATTAGGAAGTCCTAGAACACGAAGAAGAATGTTCTTCTAATAGGTAACGAAAAGGTGAAACATCTTTACAAACCTTCTGAAGAAGGTGACAAGTGACAAGTTTCTAACAATCTATGAAAAGAATGACAATTGAAACGTTTCTAACAATTGTCTTTAGAAACCTTCTAGAAAAAGCTGACAGCTAAGCGGTTTTTAATGACGGATTTTAGAAATCTTCTGAAAAAAAAGCAACAGCAGAGACGTTTTTAAAGACTGTCTTTAGAAACCTTTCGAATAAAAAGTTACAACTAACTGGATTTTGATGACTGTCTTTAGAATTTTTCTGAAGAAAACAACGATTGAGAGATTTTTAAAGACTTTAAACCGCAAAATAAAAAGTTATCAGTTGAGACTATCTTTACAAATCTTCTAACAAAGCTGGATAGTTAACAGGTTTGTAAAGATACAACCCTTCTGAAAAAGGTGACAGTTGTCAGGTTTCTAAAGACATCAAACCTGAACCTGGAGAATTGACAGGTTTCTAACAACTGCCTTTA
>CM043018.1:131822871-131843052 GCA_023690525.1 Holotrichia oblita
AATTATAATAAAATTAGGCCATCTGGAGCCTTGAATCTACATCAATGGCAGCATGAATTACTACGAACGTATGATTTTATGGAAAGTTTAACAAACCCACATACATAATGCACGTCGTCTACAGCTAATGTAATTTACCAACTGCTCTATAAAGCAGTTCAGCGTTGGACAGAAAGTTAACTTTGACATCTTGTATACTGGAAAAAAAAAGCAATGAAATAGAAAGTGACATAAGAAAGACGGATTATTTTTAATGTAAAGAATGTATGATTAACGGATCGACCTACTTTTTTTGGAACGGATATAATCTAAACGCCTTTGTTTATATTTTGGTTTTATAATATATATGTATAAACAACAGTTCTATCAAAAGATATAGCCCTAGCGTTTAAAAACATAAAAAATGCAATGAAGTCTTGAAATCCAAACATTTTTGTCATCTTTTATTCAAAATTAGTAGTAATTATGTTTATTAAATTTTCAAGGTAGTGCTCAATATATAAGAAATAATTTTTCGTAGTAATTCATGCTTCCATTTAGATTCAAGGCTCGTTAAAGATGGCGCTAATTTTATTAATAATTCTGTAAGAGGATAGCTCTACGTACGCGCTGTTAATGAGGAAAAAGCGGATTCGCATACAAAAACTTCATTTGTACATTAAGTCATTAGAGATGAGTTGTTTTTTTTGTCCCCCAACGACCGTTTCTCCTTTCCGATCTGTCTCAGCGCAGCGGTGTATTCGCGCTCCCTCTGGTGGCCCTTCAAACGAACAACAATATGCGCGCACCTAATAAAGCATGAAAGCTTCACTGTGTGTGATAATAACCTCCTATGACAGTTTCAAGCGTGTCGCGAATATAAGGGTTGTTGGATGTCACACAATACCTGTTGCTTGGTGATGTAAATGGGCTTGTTCAGGAATCAACCACGTGACGGTCTCGTGACATGCTGGCATCGTCGTGGAACCATCATACGTCATATAGTAATCCGTCTCGGAAGCAGACCTCGTACGGAGAGCCTTTTCACTTCTATCTCCTCACCTGTGATTTATAGATACAAATAATGCTGTTATATTTATATATGATCCGTGTGTGGTACGTTACAAGATACATGTATAAGAATTGGGGAAATCCTTGGTATGCATGTAAGAAACTGACAGGAACATGTGGAAATTATGACGAATTCATTCTTTTACGGAAGGTTATATATCGCAATTTGTTTGAATCAAGGTTGATGTATGGTTTAGTAAATACAAAGACATGACGAATGGTAACTTGATTAATACTCTTAATAATTCTTGCTTGTTATGTGCTATTGTGGTACAAAAATTGAAATTAGCAGCTATGGAAAGGTTGCTAAACATTAAATACAAAATTTCTGTAGGTTACAAAACAAATTGATCGAATACTTATAAATCAAGAGATAACACTTTGTAGACTTATCGATTTAGAAGATGTTTCTTATAATAGGAGTACTTGCTTTAAGTAGACAATGAAAGCAACGGAGCAAAGGAAGTACAGTCCTTCACACTTCGGTGGACTCATTCCATGTTAGTGCAATTAGGAGAAAATTGTATGGTCTATAGATTGGTGATTGATTAGTTAGTCGCACAGCTACACGAGACGTTCAAGGTTACGCAAGTGAAATAATTGCTGCAATAAGGGGCAAGCGTAAGAACGTTACCACGAATCTTGTCAAGATGCCCTCAATGGTATTAATGGAAGGTTTATGCAGGAAACCCTAAGTATCAATCTAACGAAAACAGTAATTCTTTTTGTTTACTAAAAGAAGGAATCAGTATTTGCTAATGGAGGGGAACCATCAGGTTCCAGCGAAGTCAAATATTTGGAGGACAGCCTCGCTTAAAGCTTAATTGGAACATTAATTTAAACAAAACGCCATAATGGAATGCTGCTCATGCCAAAAGCTCGTGACATGGTTATGCACCTACACGATTGCCCCAATAATGATGCTGCTGGGCTTAACACACTTACGTCAGTCAACAAAGCTGCCGCTTCAAAATATGAAAGGGATTACTGGTTTGATATGCAGATGGGTCCAGTATCATCAAGGTGGGGAGCAGAGTCATTTTTAAAGATCCTTTCGGAATCACTACATCTGGAATGTTTTGACAGTTGAAAAAATATCTTCATAAGGCAGTTTTTAGTCTAAACTAATCTGAAAGTATCAAATTAATGTTACGGGTTTGGCCACAACCAAATAATAACTGTATTCTGCTCTAAGGTGAAGTAGACCTAGACAGAAAGCAGCCCACAATTGTTTCGATGGATGATCAACTTGGCATTATTGTATGATGCTGTGGTTGGGACAGATGCTAGACCGACTTTTATTTAATAGAAAATGAAACTCTCAAGTGTACAAGGCAAATACATTTTGTTGTCGTAGTCTGTTGGAGAAACTGATTTGAAAAGGATCTGGAATCTTTGGAAGATGACTCAAGAACAACAAAGGCGCTGGTAGCGATCGTTGACGACATTTCGCTTGGTGAAGATAACGTGTTAGGTGATGCAGGCTTGTGGGCGGAAAAAATATAAGAAATGGGTTGTCTAAAAATTTTCAGCAGTTCACACCCAATATTGTATTCAATGTGCTAGATCTTCATCACAACATCTCGCCAGAAAGTTAATGACCCTTTGTCCGAAAAGATGTTGAGGAATGAAAGTAAAAATGAGAAGTTTTGACAGGCAGTCTTCTCACTACCCTTAAAGTCCAGATGTTAGTGATGACCTCTGATATTGAAACCCAAAGGAAGGAAAATAAATATTTAAATGTGCTGCGATTAATAAACTTAATGTAATACTTACCTCCATATTTGATTTTATCCAGTTGATCTGTTAATATTCTCAATTCTGGATTTGATAAGTCTCCTAGCTGGAACAAAAATTTTGGAAATTAATAGAAAGAACTTAGTTTAGTAAGTTCATTGTTATTTTGCGTTGCTTCTGCAGAATTTAAAATAATATTTAAAATGCATACTGTAGCGATGAATTTAAATTTAATAATTCTGAGCACTTCAAATTGAAGGGTTTTAATAGATTTATACAACGGATTATTTAGAATACAAAATTACCAGACAGAAGCTGGCAATTTATGAAAAAAAGACAAAATTCAAGACAGTTTTATTCCTTAATTACGATCTTTAGGAATGGAAGACTAAGAGCAGAAGAAAAAACTTTAAATGTTCATAAATATGCAGGGGCTTTTAGAGCATCCTCTTTACTCCATCTACCATCTTGCACCTTAAAAGCATAGTAAATATGTATGCCCCAATTTGTAATCCACTTTCGACCAAAAATCGCCATAAAATTACGATACAATTTGCCATATCTCCGGGGTTCAAGTAACTAGAGAGACATAAGCGAGAGTGGCTCTAGCTGGAAAATTCCTTACTTGTTATGCAAATGATATTGTAGTCCAACTTTTAAAATGGTCTTTAAGCCGTCGAGTAATCATGCAAATTTCCTGCTCACTACTAACTACGTTTAACAATAATTGTGTTTCGCGTAACCTTCTTCTTCTACTTCGGTATAAATTAGGGAGTGCGTGAGTATATTGTGCGTATAATACCTGCTTCTTCCTTACGAAGAGGTATAGGTAAATTGGTTTATTTAGATTCAAGACGGCGATGTGCGTTTAGATGTTAAAATCTTTACGTCTAATTCATGCAAAACATGACAAACCGCTTATAATCCTTTAATCCTTTGTGTTTTTTTTTCAGCGTAGTAGGTACACTGGTACACGCTTAATTTACAGAGGTAGTTCTCGATGAGTTGCTTTAAGACTTTGATGAAATTGAAGCGAAAATGTTATTAGTACAAGGCGAAGTAGAAGCAAATGTACTTAGCTCTAGACAATTATAAGTTGTGTGTAAATTCAATATAGAGTGGTTTGGTGTAATTTTTTTTGTTAATTTTGGGACGCTGAAGACCAAAATAAGAATGAAATTAAAACCTTCGTTGCAGTTTTCAAGAACAAGTTCTTTTATTTGATTGTTGACAAAAATCATCGTCATATAATAGGCTCCGATGATCTAAATCTCTCACGAGATCGTTTAATTCTGATTCAGCTATTTTGTGCGGTTGGCCGTATGATGTGTTTGCTGCGAAATCAGGAACTTTTGGCGTTGATGGCATATCATCTTCTTGAAAAATAACTGCATCGCTGTTATCTGATTTGTAAGTGAATGTTTTTGAGGGTTCTGGAATAGGAAGTTCTTAGCTATGGGGTAGAGGTGGCGCCCAATGTTTATCATGATTCTCTATTTTGTAACTGAGACCGTTTTTGAAACGCACACTTTCGAGATATTTTACAATGTTAACTATTCAATTCGACTGACTAACTTCGATTGACTAACATCGCGCTTTGTAGTTGCTTATATAGCCAAATACAGCTTGTAGATTTCTATAAAATATTCGAGAAGATACGAGAATTTTTTATTCAATTCCATAGTATTAGTGGTGATAGTGGTGTTTGTCATTTGTTTGTACATGGGGGCTGTTCAGGACATGGCAGATATGCGATTATAGTGCTAAAAAGCTCTATAATTATTAGGTGGAAACATTATCGACTCAAATCAGCAGGTGGTGGTATCAGTTCAATTTTTTGTGTTGATACATTTCTGATTTGTTCAACTGGAACAACTAGAAGGAAGCTAATCCAGGAAGAACGAAATATGTCGACGGAAATGATGTGTGGTGGTTAAGTATAAGAAAAATATGTATAATATATAGAAGTGGGTTGTTAGGGTTGGTAGTTATTTTGTTTTTTTAATTTTGATGCAAGCAACTTTCATGATGTTATCGAGGTACAACAGATACTTGCCGACAACAACGTAGTAGTTGCTACTGTATCTTCCTTTTATCTCCTAATTTCATTGGACGAGCAGCCATAAGAAAGATAATGGAAGGGAGATTTCTGTATCATTTTTTTTAAACAACTTGTCGAATGAAGTTTAGTATGCAACTCAGTAGGGTTGCTAAATGACTGTTAACATGGACACAACAGTACTGATAATGTTGCCTCTCCTCACTGCAACCTATAAGTTCTTTTGTAACTACCCTTAATCTTCTAGTCCCGAATTGAATCTCCAGACTTCCAAAGAAGTCTATTTCTTGGGAGATCTGATTGTAATGTCAACTGGCTCTACATGTGCCTACTCGAGGTAGTGGTGCTTTCGCCGGATCATCGCCTTACAGTTGCACATAATGTGTTCCATCGTTTCACTATGCTCCGAAGAGAATCGGTATTTATCGCAGTTCACCTTACCCATCTTCTTCAGGTAATATCTCAGAGGGCTGTGGCCAGTGAGTAAAGCCGCGATGGTGCTGAGGTCTCTTTTGTTGAGCTCCAACAGAGATTTAGCCAAGTTGGCTGAAAAAGTAACAATTGTTTTTGATTGTCTTAGTTTTGGAGTGTTGGTCCAGTACGAATTTTTTTGTTTACTCTTTCACTGTTGGAGATGAACTCTTATATGGCTTTTGATGAGACCGCAGATTGGCTCTGGGGCAATATATCGGAATGCCGCGCATTCAGTGTAGCAAAGCATTAAGAGTCGCAGGTTAGCTTAGACTTAAAGGTGTAGACCCTTAAAGTCTTTAGTGTTGACAGACTGTCGGAGAAAGAAAACGTAATGCATTGCCTCCTTATTTTCTGGATATTTTCAGAACTTGGCCTTCCACAAACTCACTCAAGTAACGCTGTTGACCTTTCATTGAACACACAGCATGCACAAACTCTGCCTTGCGAAAGTACGTCAGCATACTAGTGTAGTATTCGTGGCCACAGAACTAGCAATATATAATTGGGCTGACAAGCAAACAGTTTATGCTACTGAAAACTTCCACCAATTACTGTTTAAAGGTCTACCAATCACTAGCCAATCCCAGCTGAGTGATACCTATGTAGCACAAGCGGTATTCTTGTGTTGAATGGGACAAATCTTAGTTTGGGCCTCCAAGTTTGCCAAAGAGTCCTTTGCATAACCACAATGCCAGTCATAATTTTTGCAGAAGTTTATCTAAGTGGTTGTTGTAGGTTGACGTTTTATCAGGAATAACTTCCAGAGTGTTGCTTGGCTTTCTTCTCGTTATATTCTGCCTGGTTTTTGTTTTTTACTCGATGCAGTTGATTTGGGCATTTGTATTTCTTAAACATCCTTCTCACCTCTGTTCTACTTGTTGAGTTTATCAAATTATTCCACCAAAACACTTTCTGACGCTGCTAATAAGATTGCTTATTGCATTAACTGTACATGTGGCTTAAATTATAAAATATATTTATCACCAGTCAATATATTAATTGGGAAAGACAGGTAGTTAACGAATATACTGTTTGTTTGTCATAGCTACAAATTCGCACTAACAAGACATTTAGTTACATTCAGGACATTTGCATAGATCGTTAACTTTCAGGTAAATTACATTTTACGGCAGTTAATTCTCGACACGGAAAGTAATTTTACATCGGTAGTGGTGCATAGATGTATCTTCGAAGGGAAAATGCTGCAATACATGTTATATAACACATTGGATTGTGTTTCACTCAAATGTCACGGCATCAACTATGATTACTTTTACGAATGATAACGATAACTACACCATATTCGTTGGTAATTAGTCCTGTATATATTTATATTTGATAGCATATTTTTCCTGTCGACAACACCTTGATACCTCCTCAAAATGACACGTATCTATGGTATTGTGTTTGGAATCTTGTTACTGGAAATTTTGCTAATTAGTAGTCCTCCTTAATTAGGAGAGGCGTCCGTATTTTCGATGATCTTTTGTCAAAGAAGTTGCGCAATTCGACGCCAGACGTCTTCGAAGATAAACATAATTGAATAAATCCTGTGTTACGTTAGCGTTTTACCCTTGGCGAAGGATTCAAGTATCTATTTCGAAACACTTACCTGATTTAACAATTCAATTTTCCAAATGAATTCAAGTTTTGTTCAGTTTAATCAATACATTCACGTTGTGTTGGTAGGACTGCGAGACCGTCGCTGTTCCGTATCATCCACCCTAACCTGTTTATATCCGACTGCATACGATGAAATAGGTTGCAGTACTGTATGCGTATAGTTTATCCTTTTGAGGGTTGGTGTTGCAATAATTGTGTATGATTAATATAGTCAATTAGCGTAATGATCATACAGGATTATTCTTGATACAGTTGCGGTGTTAATTAGTATTAATTTAATTATTAAATTAAGTTTAGATTATTCAAGATTTAACTTTTTCCAGCTTAAATCTAATTATAAATGAAAACTTAAGAAATTTTGTGACATATAACATCAACAAAATTAGTCCTAATCTTTTTATACTTGTGACATTATTCCGAGATTTGCATCTATCAAAATAACCTGTAAAGTTTTTAGCGTTGCATCTACAGCAACGGAACTATTTAGCTAAAGGAACCACAATGACCATTAATAGAAGCAGGAGTGAACAACTTGCTAAGTTGTTGAAAAACGGCCACTAATTTGTTCAAGATATCTCCAACCATATGATACTCATGGGGGTGATTGTTCATAAAAAGTAGCAAATATAGCATGGAGGCCAGTTTCCTCCGGTTCATCATATACGGATAAGTCCAAAGCTACATAGGATATCATTAGACGTGGCGTTTGTCTTCGTAGTGTATTGTTGTTGGCAGGTCGTTCAGGTTACAAGCATCTATTGTGATTACCCTATCCCATCAGTACCCCTCTATTCCAATGTTCTTGACGAATCTCAGGACTAGTTTGAATGCCAAAACTTTGATCTATTAAGGTGTTAAGGTCGCCTGCCCAAGATGCTGAAACTTCTCACAAAGTATGTGCTCGGCTGTCTTCTCAGCTCCACGTTCACAAAATCGAGACGTGTCTTGGTCTTTTTAAGGTGGCATCTTAGAGGGTAGTAGTCAGTCAGAAGGCCCGTAAGACTCTCTCTCTTGTAACTCTGACTTGCTGAGATCAAGTCGTTTTTTATTACTATATGGCGAGGAACTAATAAAAAGAGGAAGTCAATTTTTTTATCTCCCATTCTTGAACTTCCTTTTTGTGGTGACCTTTGGAAATCCCAAAAAAGGGTTGTGGTCGAATGAAACACATGTCACCGCCTTCCTTTGGAAGCTCATTCACCATGTCATTTCCGTTGGTATTGGTGTGCCTAGGTACCCACAATATACCCTGTTGTGGCTAGTTTCATAACATTCATCTGACACTTTTAGACCAATTTAGACGCACGGCTATCAGAGGCTATGGCGTGCGTATACGTATAGATGTTCGTGCTTATCTGGTTCTTGATTAGGTTTTCTCTGACGCAAGGATCTATGGTATGCATTTGCGTTTCAAAAATATTTGGAGATGGCCTCCTTAAACCTCTAAAAACTTTGGTCTTAGATTTATAAATCCCAACCCCTACCCCGTTGTTTGTTTCGGATCCGTCTGTATACCAGACAAGCGATCCATTTTCGAATTTAGGTCCACCAGTAGAACCCTGAACTCTCGTGGTTTAATTGGACACTCAAGCTGTCAGTTGGCTAGTTTAGGGCTTGTACCTTTTCACGGAGATCGCCTAAAGTCCTTAAATCTCCGATCATTAAATCGGCGAGACGTTCTCAACCGGTGTGTACTCAGAACAGCGTTTCTCTTGATGGCTATATTCAAGGGTGCTAGTTCCAGTAGCATCTCCATTGAGGTGGTTGGGCGGGGTAGCGCTTCGGCCCGGCCGTCCTCGTAGTTCAGCCTTAATTCACGGGCGGGTTGATTGTACCTCACGGTCAGATTCCGTTTCCCACGCTTGGCCGATAGTCGCCATGCGCAAGGAGGCCTAGGCCCTGAGGGGTTAGATGTGAGGTAGGAGTTCGCTAAAGCGTCTCCAACGGTGACCCGTCCAACGTTGACAAGGGAACTTGTCTAATATGGGTAGCACGGGGGAGAGGAGCCCACCAGTTCGCCGGTCCTCTCCGAGCGGTCTCGTGCGGGCAGCTGGATTTCGTCCTCATGACTTCGGCCCTAGGGAGTGTGTGCATCCCCTGAATCGCCGTATATCTTTTAGGTCGGTAGCTGAGTTCCCTTTGGGGTCCAGCAAACCTACATTCGTGAGGTAGTTGGGCAGGTATGCCTCACTACTTTGTACCGTCTTTTCATAAATTTTTGGCCACCATACTAGATTGGCGTAGTTCACTACGTCATCTGATATAACCAGTATATCATTTCTGGTTACCCAGTCCCCAGATTTTTCGGGAAAGTCTTTGACATGTTCAAAATGTCATTTTAACCTTTTCGAGAAGGGTTTGTATTTAAAATCTAACCTAAATGCACCAGAATTAGCTGCTACCGAGTCCATTACCAAACATCGTTCTCCTACTTAAATCATCTGTTGGGCTTGATGAAATACCTGGTAGGGTGTTAGTGGCTGTATCTTCCAATGTTAGTTTTCCACTATGCAAAATGATTAATTTGATGATTGTGATTAGTACTTTTCCAAATTAACTTATGGAAGTGAAGATGGTTCTGTATTTTAAGGCTCGATTTTAAGTCCACTTTTGTTCCTATTTTGTGTGAATGACTTTTTAATATCCGTTAGAGTACCAACATATTAATATGTAAACATTTATTTACTATGAAAAATGTGTCAGTATTGGAGGTGTCGAAATGTTTTTGTTTTGGATGTGTTCAGTAAAGACTGTTGTATGACATAATATTTTATGTGTTTAGGTTTAGTTACTTCCTTTTCTTTAATAAAGATTGCGAAAATTTATTATTAATTAGTTATCAAAATAACATTGAGTAAATTGACTTGTTTGACTTTATTTGCAACTATTTATATAAATAATGAGTTATAAGGTTTCTTTTAGTTTCTTTTGTAACCAGATGTATCATTGCAATACCTAAAATGTTGTAGTGGATCGTTTCGATGAATATATAGCTTGTGCCGATGTCAATTCCTTTAGCGGAAAATTATTGAAACGAAATATGTATCATGTATGACATCGTAAGTAGTATCTTTATACCGATATAAGCTTGCAGTGGCGTACTCTTTTATAGCTCGAATCAATAGTTAACTCATACTAGGAACATACATTGTTGCTTTGGGGTATTTTAACACGTGATATTGGTCGATATTTTATGCGCCGTTTTATCTCAAAATCTTAGTTATTTCAAACTCAAAATTATGTCGTCTATCTTTAGACTGTTTAGATAAAGCAGTTTCAGCGATGATGTTTTGTGTAACAGTGTATTGGTGACTATAAAATCCTTTCGTTTGATAAATTAGAGGCAACAATACTAAAGGGCCCCCGAGGAAAGTGGAATTTCACCTTTGATCTAGCTGGTACTAGTATAGTCCCTAAGCGTGAGATGAAGTACATGGGTGTGGTCCTAAACCACAGAATAACCTATGGCTCCCACATCAAGTACCTAGAAAAGAAAACCCAAGTGACCCAGGCAGCACTTACCAAAATTATACCGAATATCGGAGGACCAGGGACCAGTGCGAGAGAGATGCTATATGGAGTTGTGCAATCTCAGATACTATATGTCGTGCCCGCATGGGTAAAAGCCCTAGATTACAAAAGACACCGAGAGGCAATCGACAAGTTACAAAGGAGGGCGCTAATAAGAGTGACCAGCGCTTACAGGACTGTGGCAGCCAGGACGGTACAGGTGTTGGCGGGGATTCCCCCCATGCACCTGCTGGCACAGGAGCAGTGTAGGCTCTTCTTAGTAAAGGGGGAGGAGATAGCCCTGCGAAAGACCAAGGTAAGGGAGTACACGTTGAAAAGGTGGCAAAAGATCTGGACCAGTTGTGAGACGTCGTCAGCCTGGACCAAGACTTTGATTCTTGACCTAAGACCATGGGTGAAGAGCAGTTTCAAAAAAGTTAACTACCATCTTACGCAATTACTGTCAGGGCATGGGCATTTCGGATCGTACCGCAAGAGATTTGGACTGTCTGAGGTGGACACTTGCCGCTACTGCGGCCTTTTTGATTCCCCCGAACACGCGGTCCTGATATGTCCTAAATGGTCAGAAGAAAGACGAGAGTTGGCTGGAGAAACGGGCCAAAAAATAGACAAAAACATTGTGATCAACATCATGTTGGAAAGTCCAAAGAATTGGGATGCTGTCAGCAACTACGTAGCCTGTGTCCTTACAGCAAGGGAACTGGAAGAGAGGAAAGAAAATGCCAGTGCCCGTGAGGTTTAGAGACAGAAGAGAGAGCTTCTGATAAATACCGCTGGCATTCTGATGTTATGTCGTATGGATGGTTCCGGAATGCCAGAGAAGGTCGAGGAGGGGTTTTAGTCGGAGCAGCGCCCGACACTCCTGGGACACACTGAACCCGTGCCCCTGGGCCAAGCGCTTTCCCGTTACCAAAAAAAAAAAAATTAGACGTCAATAACTGTATACAATTCACAACTGGCTTAAAGGAACAATTTCTATCTCTTTTAAAATAAATATTGAACTTAAGATAAGTATCAATCAACTTTAAATTGTCTAACAACGAAAATAAACAACTTTATTATACCACTCTTACACTCTTACTCTTACATACAGACCAATAACCCTATCATCGTTCATTCTGAAAACTATGGAAAAGCTGCTTGAGAAGTACCTTAGGGAAACCTCTCTACTAGAGAGGCCGTTACACCCCAACCAGCATGCATATCAAGCAGGTAAATCATGTGAAAGTGCCTTGCACCAGCTTGTGTCGCGGGTAGAGGCAACTTTAAACAATAAAGAAATTGCATTAGCGGCATTTCTTGACATAGAAGGTGCATTTGATAACACCTCATTTGAATCTCTAATAAGAGCTGTCAAAAGTCGTGGAGTAGAAACTACTATCTGTGAGTGGATGGAAGCCATGCTTCACGGTAGGCAGGTAGAAGCGGCATTGGCGGGAGATAAGATGCAGGTGTCAGTTTCCAGGGGATGTCCACAGGGAGGCGTCCTGTCCCCTCTACTGTGGGACATGGTAATTGACGAACTGCTCGCTCTGCTAAACAATGCAGGCTTCTATACACAGGGATATGCTGATGATATAGTGATTCTCACCATTGGTGGGAGTACCAGCATAATTTCAGAACTTATGCAAAGAGCATTAAAGATGGTAGAAGGATGGTGCAAGAGGGAGAACCTTGGAGTAAACCCGGACAAAATTGCACTTGTACCCTTCACCAAAAGAAGGAGACTGGAAGGCCTAAGAGCACCGACTCTATACAATAAGGTTATACAGATTAGTCAGGAGGCCAAGTTCCTGGGGGTGATCTTGGACTCTAAACTAAACTGGAATTCACATTTGGAGAAGATGACTGACAAATGTAAAAGGGTGTTAATAACAACCCGTAGAACAGTTGGAAAAACATGGGGACTCAAACCGCATATGACGTATTGGTTGTATAGTATGGTAGTAAGACCCATGATAACTTATGGCTGCTTGGTCTGGTGGCCAAAAGTTAAGCAGAAGCATGTGATAACTAAACTCTCGAGAATTCAGAGATTAGCGTGCCTATGTATAACTGGGGCTATCAAGAGTATTCCGACGGCTGCTATGGAAACCATGCTAAACTTGCCTCCCTCGATATCTTTATCATGGGAGAGGCTAGAATGGGAGCATACAGACTAAGGAATACTAGCAACTGGAGACCCCACTATGGGTTGGGGCACACCAGAATAGAAGCAATAGTACAAAACCCAATCTTTGATATGGGGAGCGACATATCAATCACCAGGATTTCCTATGACAAACCCTTCAAGATTTTCTTGAATTGGGATGAATGGAAAAATGGTGAGGGAGAAAACCGCACGCCCAAAACTGGTATACAGATGGGTCAAGGGCGGGCACTAATTCTGGCGTTGGTGTATACGAGGAAAACCAGGGTTACAAGGTATGTGAACCACTTGGGCGATACACAACGGTATTTCAAACAGAAATATATGCTATACAAACCTGTGCGATGGAGAGTCTACGCCGCCAACCGCGAGGGCAGGCGATCTGTATTCTCTCTGACAGTCAGGCAGCCTTAAAGGCTCTAGCATCTTATTACATAGCCTCCAAACTAGTATGGGAGTGTCTGCAAAACCTAACTGTCCTGGCCAGAGACAACAAGGTCACCTTGGTGTGGGTGCCGGGACACAGGGGCATAGCAGGCAATGAAACCGCAGACCAGCTAGCGAGGAAGGTTCCCAAATTAAATTCACCGGGCCGGAGCGAGGTCTGGGTATCACAAAGAGTGCAGTACGTGGTGCAATTAATGAGTGGATTATAAAACAACACCAACTAAATTGGAACCATGTAGCTGGACAAAGACACAGCAAACGGATGATGGAACGACCGTCACAACGACTAACTGCTGACTTACTTGCATTAAACAGGACTCAACTTAGGGCAGTGACATGTCTATTAACAGGACACGGCTGTCTAAGAGGTCATCTGCACAAGATGGGGATCTATAAAGATGAACCCCTATGCAGACTCTGCAATGAGGAGGAGGAAACAGCCTTTCATATCATTTTCGAATGCGTGGCACTAAGTCAACGTAGGATTACTTTGCAAAGCGCATTTGATCTACCAGTGGAGAAAGATTTACCAAATAGGCTTCTAAACCTGATCGAGGGAACTAACCTGTTTGAGTAAAACGGAATCAAGGCAGGAATAACACAATAGGCTAAGTGGGCCGCAGTGTTAGGGATAATTAGAGACTGCCCTGCCTTGATAGCAATCAAATCAAATCAAATCAAATCAATACCACTCTTACAGCTCAATGAATTTTAATAACATCTCAGTATTACTTCGTAAATGCCTTATCATCCGAAGACTTTTAAAGTAAGTATCTGCAATATTCCTCCGATAAAATCGAGAGAATATCACATAGATGTCTGACGAAAAAAAAAAAAGACAACATGATTTCGTATTAAACGACACAAAATTACATTGTACGTAATAAAGGAAAAACCCCGTAAAGATTTGTTCCAACGTATGTCAGTTTCTCGAACCGTTCAAACGATAACGGAAGTAACAGAAATAATCGGATAAAATAAAAAATGTAACGTACCTGAAGAAGCAATGATATAACTACAATCCCTGGGCTTTGTGTAGAGCCTCTGAGAAGTTGGAATACAGCTGTGAGTTGAAGCCGAAAATCTGTATCTGGAACAAAACGGTGAGATGTACAGAATGTGTTTCGCTTCCATTCTACGGAATCTACCGCAATCATCACTTTATAGCTTTGGCGTTCAACCGAATATTTCCATCCTCCCGTTTGTCTGTTTCGTCTACCGCCCATTCTCTCCTCTAACTCTAACCCGTTCCCCCCCAATTTTCGCCGCCGCACGAGTTCTCGATTTTATTTCATCGAAGTCTATTGCGACGCCCCTGGTGATTTTTCGCCCCAGCAGTTCACGCGACTGGCAAATATTATGATTGCTTTAGTCTACGGCTGTATGTTTGGTGTCATATTTGACGACAATGTTCCCGTCTATCATGTGTACTGCAGCAAGCGAAAAGCAAAGATACTTATAGTATCTTTGTTCTTCGTTCACAATGTCGGGTCAAAAAGAATTTCGAATCCGCCTTGTGCAAACCTTTAAATAAAAATGAATCTCGTTATGGAAATAGTTTTTCGCGTGTTTTTCTCGATACGCTGAAAGCGTTTGTGAACGAGTAACAATTTTTTAGTATTTTTATATGTTTCTGATACTTGTAGACTAAATTATTGATCAATAGTTTTTACGGAAAGGCCCTCTAGTTATTTTTTTCAGAATATATTGCAAAAATACATATATTTAGCACGCTCAACTCTTGGTGTATAATTTAAGAGCATGGAAAGTGTTTTACAGCCTTTTTACGTACACCACCCCGCTGTAGGTAGTATAGGACGGTTAATTGTGCATTTATTTTCTTAATTTTATAGCGATAAATACAGGACAATGCATTTTAGAGGGTAAGTTGATAGAAACTTTTTTTCAAATTTTTGGACAAAGTATCACATCCTGAGGTCCTGCGCATATATCATGAAACACCCTATATATGTATATATATATAAAGGGTGCCCCAAAAATACACCGACAAACTTTAAGGGGTGGTAGAGGACATAAAAACAAACATTTTTTGTTTAGTAAACATATGTCCGCAAATGAGCCGTTGTAGAATAAAAAAAGGCAAAATGGTTTTCGTATTATATTACAAAAAATGTTTAGGATCACATTAATAAATCACTATTTGTTCATGTTGGACTTCGTTTTATGGACAAATAAATGATGTTTTACATAAACTGTTGAAAATGTTGACCATTTGATTGAATACAAAGATTGCACCGTCGGTTCATTGACTCGCGGACTCTATGGAATATTCCGGGAATAGCTTCTACATGTGTACAACTCGCCATTATTCTTGCTAAGAGATCTTCCTCATTACGGATAGGCGTTTCGTAAACTAAAGATTTGAGATATCTCAAAGGAAAAAATTCAGGGGGTCGAGATCGAGAGAACGCGCTGGCCAGGTCACGGGACCTCCTCTTCGAATCCATCGGCGGGGAAATTGCTGGTCTAGATGTTGGCGCACGTTTAAACTAAAATGCGGAGGTGCCCCATCATGTTGGAACCAAATGTTATTTCTAATGTTTAAAGGAACATTTTCCAATAATAGAGGCAAAATATTTTGCAGAAAATTCAGAAAAATGTTTGCGTTCATACGAGCAGGCAGCAAGTGAACTATTAGGTTCTCTCCAACAATACCAGCCCGCATTTTAACACTAAATTGTTGTTGCTGTCTTCTAGAGACCACAGCGTGAGGATTTTCATCATGCCAAAGGTGACTGTTTCTAGTATTAAAAAAACCATCGGGCGTGAAACATGCCTCATCAGAAAACAACACTACTCTCCCGAAATCAGGTTCGTTGTGACCCAAAAACCATTGGCAAAAACCCAATCGATGTGGATAATCTTTAGGATTTAAAGCTTGTACGCGTTGTAAATGGAAAGGGTAGAGAGTTCTTCAAATGAGTAATTATCATTCATTTTCAATATAAATTTTATATTAACAACCAGTAAAGTAAATGTAATGATGACAACTAAATATCACAAATAATTACGTCTATCTCAAAAGCGACATCTATCGAATGTTTACTATGATAAAGAAATGTTTCTCTTGGCCAAGAAAAACCGTAGGTGCATCGACAAATTTTTAACGAAAGATAGTTGCGTCCAATTAAATCAAGAATTAGTTTAGTTATTTAGATATGATTTAAAACAATTTATTGCTCTACAGCCCAAACGACTCATTTGCGGACATATGTTTACTAAACAAAAAATGTTTGTTTTGATGTCCTTTACCACCCCTTAAAGTTTGTCGGTGTATTTTTGGGACACCCTGTATATATCTGTTAAAATGCTGTCAAAATGATTATCTTTGGAATATTTCGTATCTGTGGCCCAACAACGATATTTTCTTCAATTTTTGCTTCATGTAGCTTTGGAAATTTCTGAGGCAGGTACTGAAAAGCCGGCCCATCTCTATTCATTACCTTAACATAATTTTTCATTAGAAGCAATTTGATGTGTTACCCACCATAAAATTAGTTTTTTGCAATATGAATATGTTGTTATTTATTGTGACACATACTAACTTGTTGAATTAAATTAAGCAGAAAATAGAGTTTGCACATATTGATTATAAACGTGCAGAATACATAACTCTACTAAAACTAAATTAGACCAGAACAAATATCAACTTGCTAAGCCTACAGGTATACTAATACAGTAAATAGTTTGATATATCGCTGTAATGCAGATGATGGATTGTATAAATCACCTGCAAAGCACGCATATAATAATTGACGAAACAGGTAAATATGAACGTCGAGTCTCCGGTCTGGAATTGTGTCAATAAGTAAGGAATCGAACCACCTCCTAATACATAATCCCGAAAACACGTTCAACACGGAAAATCCATTTAAGTACCTAAAACTGTGGCATTAAAATAGATGAATTTTAAAAAGCATTCCAACTTTTACGAAGTTTTCGTCTCCTCCATTTTTTTTTTCCACCCTCCGGTTCGCACTTATTCTTTTACGCCCAATCAGCGAAAGGTAGCTTTGGCTTATTCGGGCATGAGATCTACGACACATCAAAGAAAAAACAACAAAATTCACGGAACAGAGCTAAAACGATAAATAAACAGGGTTGCCGTTGCGTACTTCGCGCGAGTTTTACAAAGTATGAGTGGATGAAAAAGGTTTAGCTTTGAAAGGAAAAAAAGGAAATATACGGTTCTGTCAATTGCATTTCGTGAAAAAAAAAATACCTACAACGTACACCATTATTATTTAAGATACATTTGTTCCAATTTCTATTATTGATGAGTGTATTATTTCCTGATACGCAAGTGTCAGTTTTGTTGTTGTATTTGAAAGTGTATTGCAAAGGTTTTGTGAGGATTTGGCGTCTATTACAGGCACTGTTTGGTTTTCTATATTGTGGAATTTCTCGACATTTTCAGTTTCAATTTTCATATATTAATTCGCGTCCCTTAATGATGTCTAACTCTCCGAGTAAAATTTTATTAGTATAGAATCAATAGTGAACAAATAGAGCACTAAATCTAAAACATAATATAAACCATGTTAATATTTAACGGATCCTAAAACATTCCGTAAGATAAAATAACAACGAAAACAAACGATACCTACGGTATGCATTATGTAGCTAGACTAATATATTATGAAACAGTACAAATTTCAGCGACGAGCATTGCACTTTAACGTATTCCATTAAGCCGCGTTGTCTATTCGCTAGTTCGGAAAAACGCTGGAGGTTCCAGAAATTCACCAGTCAGCGAAAAATAAAACGGCACGAACAAATTATTAAGTCGCTCACGTTAGGAACTTTGTGTGTGTGTTCGCTTCCTCTCTACCCTTTTTTTCTGTTTGTCGACGGTATTGTTGTTCGTGTAAACTTGTAAAGGATTTGTTTTTTGAACACGTCTTGAATGCGTTTAACAAGTCGACGGTAGCAACAAAGTTTCCACTAAGCTCCTTCTCCGTGTCAGGAGTCAAATAAACTATTTCGGAAAGGTTCGTAAGCCTTGCAAAAACACTAACAACACTAACCCAAATAGTTATGTTCTTTTCCGCTGACGCGAAATACGCTCACTTCGGATGTATAATTTATTTTCCATCTGTGAAGTAACGTGAGTATTTGCTGCTTAACTTCTTACGTAAAATAAGTTGCCTCTTGGATTCGGTTTCGCGATGTTTTATTTCTTATTACCTTGAGGGACACAATTTAAATGGTTTTTATCCTATTTTCCTTTTGTTTCTCGAGGACATCTTGTGACGTTATAAATTCTTTTCATTTCTTCATGAGCTTGTTTTAATCGTAACTGCTAGATATTCTCTTCAATTGTAAAAGGATTGTGTTTGCTGGTGACCTACATTTTTCTACTAACATGAATCTAAATAATGTTTTGCATTATTTCCTACCAAACTATTGAATATTTAATGGACAATATCTTAGAAAGCAACATCTATCTATTATGAGGGCTTTCAGGTTTATAAAAAATATACAACACAAAAGTAACTCTCTGCCGTCAGAAGGGTTTTGCTCCCTACTCACTTTTGCCTTGCTTACTTTTGACGAAGCCACTTATAATAGATGCTCCGGCGGTGGAAGCCTTCGATATCATTTGAAATTATCTCGATCGGCACGTAAGATGGAGGGTAAGAAATTGATGTGAGTTCTCTTTTTACGAGATTCCACTTAGTGGCTTCATGATGATGTCATGCAGGATAACCTTCTGGACTAACTGTGGTATGGTCGGCAATAGCGAAATGGGGCGAGGATATAGTGGGATGTTTGTGGTTCTTCCTGATTTGAGAAAGATTTCTAAGATCGAAGAAAGTGCTTTTTAGTATAATGGCTTCAATTCTCTGATATATAAATGACATAACAGAGCTGGGTATTATTAGAACTGGGTACTTTTATGGAAGTCAAGACAGCAATTAGTTTTCAATATTTTGCATCAGGCCAGAAAGTGACAAGTGGTTGCTGAGTTGGCTCGATGTTTCCAGTGTCGAAGGGTGGTACTCATTCTACATGGTCTGGTTTTCTGAGCCATTTTGGCCAGTTTGACTAACTTCCTGGAGGACTATGCATTTTTGGGCTTAATAATTTTTTAGTAAGATCATTAACGAGGCATCTCTATATACTCCTTTTTTATCTGGTGGTTTATTTCGGACGGTGGATCATCAAATCTATTACTATTACCAGTAGACTCGTCTGGTGGATCATATGATGGCCACAGTGATCAATCTAAGGGCTCCTCGAGCATGACGACGTTATCAGTGGCTTTTGGTTGTTTGGTAGAGCTTCTTGTTCCAGAAAGTCCCTGAGTTTTTTTTCCAATTGGGCATGAAATAAGCAAATATGTGACTGATGATTCCTGGGTTGTGCCTGCAAATCAGAACCTGTACCTTGAGGGTTTTGATCATTCGGAAGTGTATGGGTCTGATTATCTTGATAAAGAAGAACAATACTGTTGTTAGTGACGTAGAACTGCAGGGTATTTCTATTTCGATTTAGGGTAGAGCAGTTCCATGCAAGATTCCGCATATTTGAGCTTTGGTGATGATAGAATGGCAGTGACGAAATAACTTACCCAGAAGATGATTGGTGATTTGCTTTCTAAAACTATTGCGAGGGAAACTCGGAGTAGCCTTGCATAGATGGTGGAAAATGATGGCTATGCAGTTCTCGCGTAGATATTGTATTATTTCTCCAATTTTGAAGACCACTGCAATTGCAATGAACTATTTTTGTGCCCATTGAATTGTGAGCTGCATAACTTATGAAGGGCTTGCTAAAAATCTATCCAGTCGGAACTTTGTTTTAGTTTTGTGAGTAACTTTTATCAATTGCATTAGCTCAAAACTCTTGTAGATTTCAATGACTAGTTTCGCTGCGCCCTTAATGCCTTCAAAATCATTGCTCCGTATAGGCTCTTTCTTTGGTTCTAGCAGTAATGATTAGAAAAGCTGCGAGTCAACTGATTCATCGCTACTTGCCGAAAAGTCGCTGGATGGTTGTTCTATGCTTAATCTGGAAATGGCTCGATCTGACTTCTCTGGTTTTATTGTCTTTTAGTGACGAGAAGTCTGCTTGGTTGCGGTGATTG